>CM060951.1:148969008-148971658 GCA_030765055.1 Mantis religiosa
TGTTACGATGATTATAAAATCTCCAAGAAAATTATATATCATTTTGTCTTAATCTGTGAATCTATCATTTGGCGCTAGCCAGTATTACTTTTGATAGAAAAAAAAATTGATTAAATTAACTATATTCGAGTAACTGCGCCGTTAGTGCTGTCTTATTGGAGAAACATGGCGACTAGCATAGAAAGAGCGATGGAAAATCATGATTCTGGAGTGAAAGAAAGTATTATACCGACCGCCATAATGGAGAAAGAAAATAAAAATCCCGTTACAAATGGCGCAGCAACGTGTGGGGCTCGAATAGGATAAAGAAGAAGAGATTAAAGCATCGTACAGCTCCGTGGGAATTTAAAAGGAAAGAAGAAAGAAGAGAGAAGAAAGAAGAAAACGAGAACTGGTTTAAGTGAGTGAAAAAAAAAAAATAGTAGTAGTAGTAGATTTATGTTGTTAAGAAATCAGAAAATAGTTAAAAAGATGGCGAGTAGAAAAGAAATAACAGTGGAAGGAGAAGTTACTGATAGTGTAGGAATGAATAGGGAGAATGCAGGATTAAGCATAGATAATGAGTCAATGTTGGAAAGAATAACGAGAATGTTAAGTAATTTAGATTCTAAAATAGAACAAAATGCAAATGATTTAAAATCAGAAATGAGTAATTTAGATTCTAAAATAGAACAAAATGCAAATGATTTAAAATCAGAAATGAGTAATTTGGATTCTAAAATAGGAGATGTTAAATCTGAAATGAGTAATTTAGATTCTATAATGAAAGATGTAAAATCAGAAATGAGTAATTTAGATTCTAAAATAGAACAAAATGTAAACGATTTAACGAAGAAAATGAATGATTTAGATGTAGGAGTAAGACAGGAACTAGCACAAAATGTGAGTAACTTAGAATTAATTTATTACAGAAGCTAAAACAGGAATTAAAATCTGAAATTTCACAGGAGATTAGAGAGGGAGAAAGAGTGTAGGGATAATATGGAAAGGCTCATGCAGATCATAGAGATTAATAAGGATGAGAATAGAAAGGAAGTCAATGAGTTGAGAGAGATAATTCAGGAAACTAGGTTAGGTCAGGACATTGTGAAACAAGAAATAAGAATGGAAATAAACAAAGAGTTAGAAACATTTAGGATACAACAGGCAGAAATAACACAAAAACAAAGAGAAGAATTAGGAGATAAAGTAGACAAAGAATCAATGTAATTTGTTCTGAAATGCAATTACAACATGATGAAAGTAAGATACACCAAGAGGAAATAAAGTTACAAATTGATGAGATAAGTAAAGCAAAAGAAGAAGCAATTTTGCAAATTAAAGAGGTAAAAGAACATTTTGAAAAAGAAAAGGATAACTTAGGAAAATTGACACAAGTTGTAATTGCATTACAGGCTAGAGAAAGTAAATAACGGGAAAGAAATGTCTAGAATTACAAATATAAACGATTGTGACTTACCAGGTGAATTAAGCAATCATCAGAAGTCTAGTGATGTAGTAAAGTGAATGTAGTGATTTTGTGAGTCCAGATAATGATATTAATTATCACAGAAACACACAGAACATGTCCTCACACACACAACTCCACAGTCTAGGTCAAAATGAATGTGTACATTATTCACTAAATGATATTAGTCCACCAAGTTTTGATGAGGAATCAGGTGATAATCCAAAAGTATTTCTTAGGGAATTGGAAGAATATTTCCGTATTAAGAGAATTCCAAATGAATTTCGGATGGTAATAGTAAAACGCTGTTTGAAGAAAAATGCTCTTGAGTGGTTAAGGTTAACTTTGCTTCACATGAAACATACAGTACTTTCAGAAATCTGTTTATAAATAGATTTTGGGGACCTGAGAGACAAAGAAGAATAAAAGTTGAGTTAGCAACGGGTAGGTTTGAGTTTAAAAAAGGGATTTCTATGACTGAATATTTCTTAAAATTAGCAAACAAAAGTAAGTTGATCAATCCCGAAATTTCTGAGACAGAAATTGTCAACATGCTAATACGTCATTATCCACCACATATCAGAAATCATTTAATTGTGGCTAAGCCTATCGATTTCTCTGATATGATTGAATTATTATCCGAATTTGAAGCACATAACCTCATTAATGATACTACATCCTGTGATGGTAACTATAATAACGTCCATATTGAGCGAGGAAGAAATCGACAGGAATCACAACCTACAAATAATAGGAATAATAGGACGAGTTTAAATTGGGGCGGGGCACCCGTGAGAAATCAAAGATTTGAAGGAAGAGGTTATGATCCTAGACGAACTTATGAATCTGTAATTCCCGGAACAGGAAGTGGAGTTCAAAATAATGTGCAAAGGAATTATCATAACAATCAGTCGACGAGAATTGGAAGAAATGATCAAATAAACCATGTAAGATTTTATCGAGGAAATAATCAGCGAATAAGTAATTTTAATAGAGGTAGAGGTACTAGTTTATTTAGTGCAAATCAAAGAGATTTTAGGGGTGTGAGATTTGAAAGAAGTAATCAAAATGAAAGAGTCGAAAATACACAAAGCACAGAGAATGATGCGAATATAAACGATAGCACCAACCTAACCAACAATGAAAGTATTAATTAAGGGCCGAATAGGTGAATGGAATTTCAATTTCATTACGTTGGTAATT
>CM060951.1:148972658-149035158 GCA_030765055.1 Mantis religiosa
TAACTTGTAGGGGAGTAATAATATTCTGACAAACCATGCCAGTTATAAGTCAGTTTTAAGCCTGTAACTGCGAGATTTTCCTCTTTCTTATTTTGAGTAGATTTTTCTCGGAATGACATTTAAGATGATACGGATGATGTAGATACTTATTTAAAATAGAATATGAAAGCTTGGCATCGTAAAGGTAAAGCTTAATTCTTTAATTATATTTTAGTGATTAATATATTGCTTATTTGTATTTTCAAAAATTAATTGCTTATTAAGTTAATACAAATATTCAAGAACTATGATATTTTCTTTTTTAACATTGCGACGAAATAAGAACAGCACCTTATGCTAAAATCATTTAATTCGTTACCAAAACTATTAGCACAGAGCTAATTTGCACTTATCTTCAGTTTTGCAAATGCACAGATCAAACCCGTCTATTTATGTAGCGCCAATGTTCTGTTACACACACCAACTCGCATGCTCGTAACTTCTGCTCCCTTACAGTACTATTCACTCCGCTAATTACTCACTGCTCACTATAACTGATTTGGCACCCACGTTCAGTTCTGGATGGCTGTATAGTCCCTGGCAGGATGACTTTAGAAACATAACTCTCTGGAATTGCCCGGATGAAATGTTCTCTAAGTCGATTCTTCTAGATTTGCCGAGATAGAACGATCTGGAAACTATAACGGCGGTAGAGCAATGAGATCACCAATTTCCGTGTCGCGACTTCAGGCGTACCACAGATTTGTGGTCAGTGGCCAGGTCATGTGCGCTACTACCCTTCTCTTTAACGCCAATCCCACCTTTGTTAACGGTTTGATAAGTATATACGTTTTTTCTTCATTTATGCTTTAAATGGATTTTTTCCCTCCCTGAATGACATTGCTTGATATAAATGAAGCGTTCTCTCAAGTATTGTTGAATATAAGTTGAATATAACTAGAAGAATTGTTAATCTAAAAGCAATATCCCAGTCCTGTAGCTGATATACTTTGGTGTTAATAATGTGGTTAGTTATACTTAAAACTAATTATTAACACATTTTAATAGAAAGTGTGTAATCAAGAAATGTGCTCTCTTCCTTTATCAACGGTTATTAAATAAAATTATATCAGTGAACTTAGAAAGCATTCAACTACATTGTGCAAATATTTCAGTCTGAATCTAAAATAGGTTCCGAAATAGAGTTATGGCGGATAATTGTTTTAGTCACTCTTTAAGTAGGCAACTGCTTATTGTACACTCATGCCGATAACATAGAGTATTCCTCACGTGATTCTGTTCCGCATTCAACAGTCCCGTAGGGGAGGGGATTCGTCCCTTTCAGCTCCTTTGGTGCGGGCGCTGCGGACCCTTAGCACTCGTGGTACCCCTGACGTTACTAGAGGAACCTCGGGCCGAACATTCGAGACCCTCCCTCTGGGAGCTGCTCGGACTGGGTTGGTCTCGAGGGGATAGTGTGTTCCCGCTACCCACGGGAAATTGGGTACCTCCGGCCAGGCTACGGCCTTCCGGAAGGGGTAGAGGGTTGCCTCATAAGTCCCGGGTTCTAGCCTGCAGAGCTAGTAGCTGGTGAGCTAGACACCGGCGGCCCTACCAAGGTTATTGGTAGCCGGTCCATTAAGGACCGGCGCGTAAGTGGCGTATCAACTTCCGTCCTGTCTGCCGTGTGCAGCGGGGTGGGGCAGTTTATAAAATAGGAACTGTCCTATGGTAAAAACCCGAGAGGCCCGGGTTCTGGTCCTACGGGTCCAGGACTGATGGGAGTAGATCCTCGCACTTATTGTCCCGCATTCAAGAGGTGCTGAGTTAGAATCTCGGTGACGGTGAGTTATCTGGATAAGGTTTCTTTTGGGGGGTTTCACTTAACTTGAGAGATAAATGTGGAATAACTGTAAGCTCTATGGACCCTGGGCCAATTTAGGCATCATGTCACCAATGTCATTCATCGTCTGATATGACCAGTGTTGAAGGACATTAAATAAAAAAGCAGGCAAGGTAGAATCCAGTTTGGCTGTGTCTACTTGTTATTGAATGTTTTCGCCATTCCTGAAGTGAATATAACATGGTTTCAATGCATTTATCCATTCATTTCACCCTCTCATTTATGTTTGTTGTGAATTATCCGATTAAATGATATTACATTTAAAGCAAGTGAATATTTTAATAAATAAGATGTAAAATTGATGTGCTTTGTAATATACTTGTTTACAGGGAAAACGAAGAAACAGATACTACGGAATGTCAGTGGCACATTCTATCATGGGAAGTTGACAGCGATTCTGGGACCTTCAGGTTCCGGTAAAACCTCCCTTCTCAATTTACTGTCAGGATTCAAGTAAGTGCTAGTTACAGCTTCACGAAAGTTATTCTGATTTTGCAGGAAAGGATTTTATAGCAATAGCTTCTAAAATACAGAGAGACCTTCCGGAGCAAAATAACTTACAAATTATTTACAGAAATATATTGTAATTATATGGATTACATTCTAAAAACAATACAGAAGTAGAGCACAAATTAAGTATTTATGTGGATTCACACATCATCCGATACATACGCTCTGGAAATATGGCGCGTGGCTGTAGTCTGTCTGTAGCTGTAGTTTAGCCCATAGGAACAGCTAGACTGCATATTTCTGTTTCACAGTGCCCTCATTCCCATTTATTGATAGTTCTTGTATAACTGCTACCCTGCAAAGGACAACATTATGGTACCACTGTATAATCTGTGCTATTGGTTAGGATAACCGATTTCTCTCCCACCTTAAATTATTTCCTTTTAGGGCTGAACAAGAGGACATTCTGCCTCATGAAATTCCAATGACTAATTGAGAATCTGTTTCAACAGTACTTGCTCGTCACGGAAAAACTGAGTATGCACCCGATGAGATTGTAATTCTTATCACTTCCCTGTCCAACTCTTGTGATGCATCGTGTGTTAGAAGAAGCAATAGACCTTGGCCCTATGGGCTCTTACGTCACGGCTTTATTCTTTTATTATGACTACTTTTCATAGTTTTATTACGTAGTTGTCAACATGGTGAGAGAAAGGATAACTTGCCACGTAGGTTTGATCAATCTAAATAATATTTATTATTACAAATATTTATAGGAGGATTATAAAAAGTAGTTATTTTATAAAATATGTTCTATAGAAGTACATCAAATTGTATACCGAACTCAGATAAATCTGAAGTATATTGACACGTATTCTTCAAATTCTTACATTTAGCATTTCGGATATTATAAAATGCTTCTAGCACTTAGACATGAATTTCTTTTCATCCAGCCGGCGGCCTCTCCTCCCCGAACCCCGAGAATTTGAAGCCACCTATGTCTTCACATAGATTGCATCAAGTCAAAAGTCAAGAAGATAACTAATTTCTGAATCTACAGCTCTGTATTTCATATTGTGACTTTGTGCGTTCGTAGAATTAAAAGGTTAGTTTTCAGAAATTTAAACTGCCCTTTATTACAGTGAAAAGACACTTCGTACACCCCTTACAGGCTCTAAAATTTACGTAACATACACCAACGCAGTCTCTCGTTGCTTCACCACACGTAAACAAAAGAATTCACTTGCGGTACACTTCAAACAGCCGCGAACACACAGTTAACAGCTAAACTCGCAACTGAATCCGCTTTGACAGCCACGGCACTTTTATATCTCCAGTCACTGTTTCTAGAAATTAGTGGAACGCGGTAACAATCGAGACGGCATCAGAAAAGACAAAACTTCCAGACATCTATCTTTCTCTTTCTTTCTCTCTTTCGGCAAGCGCTAGCGCTGCGCGCCACTAACTGTCTGCGTAGCTCCGGCTTTGCGCGGCTTCAGCGAAATAATGCGATCGGTGACAATATTCAATTCATTCTTGTGTTCCGGAGGAGCCTTATTGTGAATTGCCACTTTCACTGTTCTTTAACATTCTAGTTATTAAAGATTCTTATTCACACTAGTATGGATTTATGCTAGTGATTTTACATGGTTGTTCATTGCCTGTTCTTTATTAGTAATTTTATATTTGCTATTCATTGCTTGTATATGTTTTTCTTCGCAGAAATATGTTTCCAATACCTTATTTACATCTACTTTATGTTAAAAGAAATAAGCATATGTGGAAATGATTTTTTACGTTTTCCTTGTAAGTAAAATTAGAATGGGGAAATATTTATTCGTTAGAACGATGTTTATGTTTATATATGTCAACAGCTTTAGCATAAAACCATAAGTGCTCCGGTTTCATCAAACTTTATGTTATGTCAAAGCATATTCGGATACTGTTGATTTTTATTCCTTCCCAGTTTGTAGCTACTTCTCTATTATTTTGTCTGGATACAGATCTACACTAGGTTGACGATGGTCGGAATGAGAAGCAACGTTGCTGATGACATTTGGGCTGTGGATGCGGACACTTCAACCTCGCGCGGACCACTTATACATGAAACAAATAGGACGAAAAGACACTGGTAGTGCTTACCCCCAAATTACTTTATTTAATGTCCCTTAATTTGCTTATCTGTTCAAACAAATTCTGTAAATGTTCCCTTTGTGTTCAGTGAGGCATTGCGTCTTTGACTGAGTCTTAACAGTTTACCATTCACATCTTGTAACCGTTCTTGATAAATTCCTTCTCCTATATTATTTTGAAGTTCTTGTAATGTTCAGCAATATAATTTAAAAACTTTGTCTTTCAAATTGCCCCACAAGTAAAAGTTTCAAAGCGTGATGTCTGGAGATGAAGAGCCATACCCCAACAGTGATCACCTGTCACCAAAATCGACGTCAGTGCAAATAAATTTATGCTGTACGCATGACTCGTAGCCCATTTTGTTGAAATATGAGCTCGATTCGCTGTTCATTTATCAAGTGAGGGAAGTATCTGTTCTGAAATTTAGTCTTGGCGACGTGGTGCATTAATGAGCTCGTGAAACAGAATAAGACCAATTATTCCAGCTGCACTCACTGACACAACCTTAGGATTATGTACTATATGCACAAGATTTTTTGAGTGCTGGATTTACGGTGTATTGCGGGCAGAGGGGAAGAAAAGAGAGCTAACATGCTTTTGTTTCTGCAGTGTAGTCAACCTAGAAATACACAATTCATCCAAATTGCGGTAAGATAAGCGAAGATATGCGCCGAAGGTATGAGATGTGGCAACTAACAGTTGAACTCTAACCGATATGCTGTATGCTTATATATTTACTCTTATAAAACACATAAAAGTATTAAACAAATATTCTGACAGCTATAAATACTCACTCGCTTTGTGATTCTTCGATTTCCAAGTCTACTGCGTCACTTTCATCGCTTGTATCCTCTAATGTGTTAATAATTTCATCAACTGCATTTTCTATTACACCATCGTTTCTCCAATATTCCATTTCCAGCTCTTGGACCTTCTTAGCGTATCCTTCCCGATCTATAGATAGTAAGTTTCCACAGATTTGTGGCTCTCGTTAACATTGCGTACTTTGTAAACATTCTTTATTTTTGCCCACGCCAGCTCAGTTACATTCAGATCTCAGTTATACGGAGCTAGACGAAAAATAGTGTGTCCCCTTTTGAGAGCCATAACACTGACAACATAGTCTTGCTTTTAGATTTGTTGTAAGCTGATTAGCTAATAATTAACCTCAAAATTGCTCAAAATGAAATGGCGTACGTGTGAAAGCTTAGCATATTAGCCACTAGATGTCACAGTGTGTAACGCATTTCCTGTTTCAAAGTTGTCATCTGTGTTTACGGAAATAGGCGAAACCTACCGAATGATGACTTGGGACCCGAACGCTGAAGAAATCTTGCGCATATAGCAGTGACTCAGGTGGCACTAAATTCATTGGTATTGTATCTAATGACACCGTAGTTACTGTTCCAAATGTCACGGTTCTCAACCGAACAATTCCCGAGGCTCTCAATGAATGCCGTATCCGGGTTTCTATCATTCAATGCTCAAATATTCAGCATTCCATTCTCTCCTTTTGATTAAAGATTTAAGACCTTTTTTTTTTTTAATTTACCCCTTCAACATTGCCATATCAGCCGATGAACGAAATGGGTGAAATAACTCTCAAATGAGCTCTGGTTCCATACAGCTTGCGGTTACACGACATTCGTCTTTCACGATAAACGAAAACCCCGAAAAAGCCATATCCAGGTAACTCACCCTTAGCAGATTCCAACTCGGGACCTCTTGAACGTGAGGCAGACACGCTACAAGTTATACTACCTAGGCTGGCCCCCGGTATTGGTTGATATTGTTATATTAGGAGCTTTTCTGTTGACAATAAAGCTAATAGGAGCACTAAACATCACCGGATATATTTCGCAATAGATTCAATTCGAAACGTTAGCTATTCCTCTGCTCAAGAAGTTCCAAGAGTTTCTGAATATGTAAATTCAACGTTATACTGCAAATAGTTTTAATTGAACGTAACTATGCATTTTTAGTTTTTAGTCTTTCTGAACATTCCAATCGCATTTTCGAATGATAATAAGACTGTTTTACTTTGTAACAATTCGTTTAAATAACAATATATTTTTCCAAAGGCATTGAGCTAAAGTAGTATCTGATTTATTCTACAGGACTAAAGGACTTAGTGGCAGCGTGATGGTCAACGGATGCCAGAGGGACCCGCAAGATTTTAGGAAGCATTCCTGTTACATCACGCAGGATTCTGCTATGTTGACAAACCTTACCACCCACGAGACACTTGTGTTTATGGCCAGCCTGAGATTAGATCGTAACATTAGCAGGAGCAAAAAGTTCATGATGGTAAGCAATTATGTATTTGCTTTATTATCGACAAATTTGGCACTGAAGTTAAGAGTTACAGTGATAGGCCAACTATCTAAGCACTTATATTTGGTGCAGTGATATGTAAATGAATAGTAATTCGAAGCCCGTCTCCTATAGTTTACGTTTAATGTGACACGGCAATTTGGGAAACATTTCCATGGAAAAAGATTAGGTCGTGTAAGACTTCAAGTTCTGTTATAATTCCTAATGTTTCAGCAGGTATGTTACAGCGTGTAAGGCAATTCCTTTCTGTGTTCTGAGTGAAGGTTGTTTTCGTTCTCGGTCCATATTAGACTTGGAGAACTTAAATTTTAACCATAAACTATCTCAACTAATTTAATCCAAACAAGTATTCTCAACTGATTAAATCAATTCAAATTTATTGGGCAATAGCTAAGAGTGAAACGACTAAATATCTGGGCATTAATTGAGTCACACGATATTCCTCTTAAGGATATCTATGATTAGAAATCCTGGACAAAAAACACCAGCTGTTTAAGATTTATACCATCTACAGATGTAAGTTAGTGCAAATTAGATACACTCCAAATTTTGTCAATGTTGATGATGATGATGATGATGATGATTGAAAAGGGGTAGTAAAAGCCCTTGCGACTTCTCAGCACTGCAACCTAATAGATCTTATGCGTATTACCCTACTCTACCAGACCCAGCTTATGTTAAAGCTATTAAAAAAGCCTATAAGTTTTTGGGGTGCTAGTTGGAAAACCCGACTCCAGATGCCTTAATCTTTTCCAGGCAATGGCTTCACACTCACAAAGAATCTGTCTTGCTGTTTCGTTTTCTTCTTTAAAGAATCTACAAATGTTCGTCCCAATCTTACCCATCTTTTAGAGATGATCCCTTAGAGGGCAGTGTCCAGTTAGAAGGCCAATTATTAGCATTAACTCCTTTTTGTTGAGAGCGAGGATCCTCTTGGATCTCTTTGCAGAGCGTTAATGAACTCCTTTGCACGATCCTGCTTTGGAATATTTTCCCAATAGGGATTAACTTTATTCATTTCCCACGCCTTTATCTTATCTTTGATATAGCCATTTGGTACACCACAGAAAGGTTGAGGGCCAATAAAAGGGGTATTAGCACCTTCTTTGGCAAGGCGATCAACAATTTCATTGCCTTCGATTCCTTCATGTCCTGGCACCCACACAAGGGTAACCTTATTGTGTTTTGCCAGCTGATTTAAAATCCTCACACAGTCATTTACAACTGCCTGTATGCAGACTCAGGCGAACCTCCACTCCATATTCGTCGCTCGCTGTTACTGTGCTCATACGTGTCGAAGTTGGCAAGTTATCCCAATCATCCTAGTTTCAAACCAGTTCTGTGTCCAGATTTAGTCCACCGTTATATGCGCCCTGGTTCTCGTACACGCCCCGTGGGAATAAGATTTCGGGATCTCCTACATTCCCATGGCCTCCGAATGCCTCGCGTGGAGAGGTCGTCCATCTGCCCTTATCCTGCATGGCAGCTCAATCGTGCGCGGTTCGATCTAACTCTTTCAAACAACCCTAGACTCGCTACTCCCCATTCGGTGTTCCAACAACTTTTTGCCGAACTACTGGGCCGTTACCCTAACTATGTTCCGGTCTTTACAGACGGTTCTAAGTTAGGTAGCACTACGGGTTGCGCGTTCTTTATTAACGGTTAGGCTCATAAATTTCGCCTTCTGGACACCACCTCAGTTTTCTCCGCAGAGCTGTATGCCATATTCTATTTGCTCCTTTTTATATGCAAGTTAGCTCCTGGCTCGTTTATTGTCTGCACTGACTCTCTAAGTGCTCTTCAGGCCTTGCAACAGCACACTGCCGCTCACACAATTGTTTTAAAATTACAGGCCCAGATATCGCAAATGCTCAGTCGCGGTTACAATTTTGTTTTTACTTGGACCCCAGGCCATGTGGGGATATCCGGGAACGAGGAGGCGGACGCGGCTGCTAAGTCAGCTTGCCGTTTACCCCGGAGTTTAACAACTAGGGTGCCATACCAGGATGTGCAACGTTTTTTCCGTCGCCAACTACTATCTGCTTGGCAGCAATCCTGGACAGCTTTAGAAGGCACACAACTCCGGGCGATAAAGGAGAGCGTACAACCCTGGCCAACTTCCTGCAGGGATAACTGGCGGGCCGAGGTAATACTCACCCGGCTGAGAATTGGGCACACACGTGCAACTCATGGCCATCTCTTGAGAGGGGAACCGGCCCCTGTGTGTGCTCCGTGTGCAGTACGCCTCACTGTGCGGCATGTACTGCTGGATTGCCCGCAGTACACCCGCGTTCGCCAGTCTTTGGGCCTAAGGACTAACTTGCTCGATGTTTTAGGGGACGACCCAGTGGCCGTGGATAAGACACTGCGGTTTGTGGCGGAAATTAGTTTTAATAAACGAGTCTGACTTTGATTTTATATTTATTAATTTTAGAGCTTTTAACTATTAGTATTGGGATGAGTTTTTATGTACTTTTAATCGTTGAGTGTTTTAATTTATTTTACCTTTTTAACTGAATTTTTATAGCTCTTAGGTCTTTTAGTGTTGACTTGGGGCCCAAATGACCTTGTTGTCGACGGGCCCTTAAACACCACACACTCACTCACTCAGTCATTTACAAGCTTTGACTCAATGGTCCAAGCAGCAAGGGCCTCTAACGCAACTTGACTCTCTGATAAAATATAGACGTTAGACCACGAATGCCTCTTCTGACATTCTCATGGGCACTGATTTCTATGACATGAACTACCGCTGGGAAGATGAAGGGGCTGGTACCCAGGGCTTTAGAAAGGCTAAAATATGGCCCATGAACACCAATTCCAGTTTTCCCGTCCATTTTTGAGCCATCCGTATGTCAATTTTACTTTGATAGTTCGGAAAATATGGTCAAATTTACTTATTTTTGATTACGTCACCGAAAAAGGCCCTTGCGATAAAATAACTTAAAATTTTATCTAATATTTTAACAACAGATTCCCAATACTTGAACTTGCCCTAGGTTTCTTTGTGTCTCAATAACGTTCGGCTCCAGAAATTTTTAAAGCTATGAATATGCCAGAAAGTTCAAATGTTTGAGTTTTGGAGTAAAGAAAGTGTGCTTAAATGCATCTCACAATAAAACCCAGGACAATTTCTATTCACCGTGTCTCTATGAACATGTGTAGGAAGTTTCATTAGTCTAACACCAAAACTGCGACGCAAGGAGCATCTTAAATGACGGAAAATGATGAAATTTTCAATAGCGAGAAAATAAAGATAAAGACTCGGAATTCATATCTAACACTAGCATTCGCGTAACTTTCAAACTACATTAGAGCATTTAAAAATGGCTTGCAGTGTCTATTTAAACATTCTTTGGATTCAGGAAGGCTTACACTATTTTATAGACTAAAAAGAGGAAAAGGTGATTTTTGAAAATGTGCATGAAATTTCAGTCATACATATCCTTAAAGAGTTTATTAACGCTGTTTGCAAAGGTACTGATTCTTCTTTTCATTTGTACACCGACTCTCAAGCAACAGTATCAACATCTATGTAAACAATAAACAACTGACTGAAACTTTATGAAACCAAAATAAAGAAAAAGAAAACAAATAAAAAAAATAAAAAATGAAAGTTTGCAATGTTGACTTCACCTTTCGTCCACTCGAATCGATAAAGAGTTAAGTAGAGAACAAAGCACACAGAATGCACTGAACATTAATATTCTAGGGTTTTGTTGTATAATGGTATGATTCATAAAATTATCAGTTCATGACAGATGTTTGTTACAAATCGGAGACTGATGGATACAGGTAATTACTAATGACCGAATTTCGACTGTTTCCAATATTTAGAATTCCCTCGATTCACCAAGCGATTGTAAATGGATCATTAAGCAGCATTGTTAGACAGAATGTGGCAACAGATTAGCACAAATACCAAGTAGCATTTATTAGTTTATGTAGTAAGTAGTTATGACTTGAAGGAAACGCCAAGATTCTCAAAAATTGTTTGCAACATGGGCATTAGAAGCTAGTACTGGGGAACCTAGAATCGTTTAGGAAAGAGAAAGTTAGAAAGGTGGAGTTTAAGTTTTGATAAGTGAGTTTCTAAATGGAATTCACTAACTTCTTCAGTTTTTTTTTTTTAATTTACCTCCTCCAACGTTAAGTCATATTGGACGATGACTGAAATGGGTGAAATGCTGCTCAAATGAGTCCGGGTTCCATGCAGCTTAGAGCTACCCAACATTCAACTTTCAGGATAAGGGAAAACCATGGAAAAAACCTTATCCAGTTAACTCACCCTAACTGAGATTCAAACTCAAAACCTCTTGAACGTGAGGCAGACACGCTACCATCTACGCTACCGAGGCGGGCAACTTCTTCAGTGACTACAGCTTGGGCTGAGTCGTAGGTTGTTACTCGGAGCAGATTTTGCATCAGTCTGCTGAAGCCGCAGAACAGCGTTTATAATGTCTTGTGGTAGAATCGCCGTGTTTGCTTAAAGTATCGCCGTGAAGGGCATTGTTAAATATTCCTTTATGGAATTTTATGTAAAGAAAGCGTTCTGCGTTCGCCAAAAATCCACGCATATCCCGAAATAAGTATCTCTAGTGAGTGTCTAGCGGATTACCAGACAACAGTGAACTTGAAGAAAGCTTGAAGTTCTCAAGTATTCAAATCTTCAAGTTCGGTAAAAAGTAAGGTTTAATGGTTTCATATCAACCATCCTATAGAAAGTAACGGTTTATACTCTCATAAAGCTACTCCTAAATATACTCTTTGAGATTCTCTTCCTCCTATTTACCATCAGGTAATCGCCCGCCTTGGTAGCGTGGTGGTAGCATGTCTGCCTCACGTTCAAGAAGTCCTGAGTTCGAATCTCGGTCAGGGTAAGTTACCTGGATAAGGGTTTTTCCGGGGTTTTCCCTTATCCTGTAAGACGAATGTCGCGTACCGCTAAGCTCCATGACCCCGGACTCATTTGAGCATCATTTCATCCATTCCATTCATCGTCCGATAGGACTTAACGTTGGGGGACGTAAATTACAAAAAAAAAAAAAAAAAAAAAAAAAAAAAAAAAAAAAAAAAAAAAAAGTCAGGTAATCAGCCTGCATGATATACACTGCCCAGTGACTTAATTGTACAGTTCCTGAACACCTGGAACTAACCTTGGGCAACCTACAGTGCCACAGCCAACTGCATCAAATGTACAAACTTGCTAATTATATTTAAATTCATTGTTTTTTATTACTCATTATTTACAGCAGGTTTTAACCCTTAAATGCTTGGTGTAGCGGTTATGCAACATTAGGCTGTATTCAGCTTGAGACATTTTTAGTGTGCTTTTTGTTATTGTATGTAATATTGTACTGGACGAGCTATTCCCTACGAAAAAGAGGTAAAATATTTAGGTCTGGTACTAGATGAAAACTTCAGCTGGAAATCGCATGTAAAAAGGAAAATAAGTGAACTAGATCTAAGATTTAGAAAACTTTATTGGCTACCGGGACATTACTCAGAATTAAGTCAACACAACAAATTATTGATTTGTAAAGAAGTGGTGAAATCTGTATGGATTTATGGGGTTGCGCCGCAAAACGAATGTCTAAATCATTTGGAATAAGGTACTAAGGGCTATGGTAAAAGCACCTTGATATGTGCTCAATGACAATATCAAGAGGCACTTAAATATACAATTTGTCAGTGAAGAAATTAAAGCTGCGGCGGTTAAGGACGAAAGACTTACGTGCACATGAAAACACAGAGGTACTGTGTATGCTAGCAAATAGCAACACAGTACGAAGACTCAAAAGAACAAAGCCCTTAGAGTTAGTGTGTTAAAATCAATGTGATGAAGCTGTTGTAATAGAACTACTCATAGGAGTAATATCTAGTAAACGTGATAATATACAGTGAACACTACACTATTAGATAAGTGTAAAACTTAGCTGTAGTTATTGTAAAATATATATAATGTTGTACTGACCTTTATCAGTTACATAAAATTTTAAGCCTTTTGAATTGTATATATTATATTACTTTACAATTATGTTGTAGTGTTTGTTTAGAACAAAATGGCAAAATACAAGCAACTGCAGTCAAATGATACCCCGTCAGCAAGGGGCATGGGTTCAAATGCTATTTTCTGGATACTGACGACCATAAAAGAAGTTCAAGAAATTAGAATTCTTATATGAAATAAGTATCATGTTCAGACGAATAAAATATTTACAACCACATACATATAAAACGCATTAAGGCTACCACATTTTTTATATTAGAATAACTTTGCTGTGAAATCAGTGCTGTTCAATTATTTTATCCAAATAATGGTTTAGTGTATTCTCAAAGTTTATTCTTTTTTATCTCTGTATGGTAACTAATAAAATCCTGTCAGCCCGCCTCGGTAGCGTAGATGGTAGCGTGTGTGCCTCACGTTCAAGAGGACCCGAGTTTGAATCTCGGTCACGGTGAGTTACCTGGATAAGGTATTTTCCGGGGTTTTCTCTTATCCTAAAAGACGAATGTAGGGTAACTCTAAGCTATATGGACCCTGGACTCATTTGAGCAGCATTTCAACCATTCCATTCATCGTCCGATATCACTTAACGTTGGAGGACGAAAATTAAAAATTCCTGTCACACATATTTTGAAATCTAGAAGTGCTCAAGGTAAAACCAATTAAATAATTGTGTTTCAAAACTATACAGCAATAATTTAAATTTACGCTGTATAAATAAATATACAAAATGCATCAAATACCTTTATCTATTCCTTTGGATATCTTTTATTCTCATTTTTATAAAAAGCTAAATGTCATTTTAAAAAACACTGTTATAAATAACAGTTAGTGCTTTTTGTGTTATTTCATAACGCCAAGAAAACATTTTAAATATTCGACATTTATTACTGTTTAATATAAAAGTGTTCATTCCATTAAGCTTTTGCTTCCTCTCCATCTACGAAAACCATTAGTAAAATCCATCATCAATAAAACACAATTTTAGACATATAAAAAGACAGAGAAAGAAGGTAAGAAGCAGACAGAAGAAGAAGCAAAGACCAATCCGGATATATAAATATAGCGATAAAATTATAAGCCTCCGATAGAGTTTGACGGTAACAGGCGCTTTCCATAGCCAAGTAGTATTCATTTCTTGATAACACAGTGGAGATATAGAGATGATTACACAAAGCAAGTTTCCGTGGGGCTGCAATAGTCCATATTCCATCCTGTTTCAATATGAGGTATTCTGCTATGAATACAAAAGTGCAGTACCACATTCTTTCTGTGTAAAATCGTATTTTTTATCAGAAAATCATTGTGGGGAAAATATTGATTAGGCAAATGAATATCATTTTGTTCGCTGTATAAATAACAGAAAAACAACAAAGTACACGCAACGCAAGAAAATTAAGTTCAAAATTTCAATATAATATATAGTGTACAATTCTGCAGTACCTAGCCTTATTTTGTAATGTACCACCTTAGGTGAAAACTGTCGGTGAGGTGTCTGTATGAATGAATGTGTGTGCAAACTTACTAAAAACTGAAATGTCTGTTAAAAACCAAAGTTTGTATTTAGGTTGAAGCTGTTGCATGATTTGGTCTGCTTTCTCTGCAGTTCGTTGCTTACCTTGTAGCTCCCTCCTGCGTTGTAGGGAAGAATTTCTTGGCACTGCCTTTCGATCCTTGGTTCGTTGCCCGTCTCTGCTCCTTATCTTCACTCAGCTGAAATTGTAGTTCGGGAGGACTTAGACCTGTCCTCGGAAAAGGAACGAAAGATTTCGGAGGGGGTGGCGGACCAAAAATAAAATACCCTGGTTTCAGGTTCAAGGGGAAGCATCCGTATTATTCAACATTTCTCATGGTTTAAAATCATCAAATAAAATCCCTTACCACTTTTATTGCCAATAAAACACTGTGGAAGCGTCGTACTGATACAGAAAGCAGAGTTCGGGTTATTATTCTTACTATGCTCAATAATTGTCAATTGATGGGCTTTTGGTACCTCGCGGCGCGTTTAATGATTTATAATGAGCATTCTTGTTTTCTGTTGGTGACTCTTCAGTCCACCTCTTCAACAGGAAGTTATCTCTTCCGAGGATAACGTATAAGCTTGTCTGTCAGGGTAAATCATCAAACAAAATAACAATGAACTCTACACTCTTGCTCTATTACACAATGACCATGCAACGTTACAGATGTAAACCTCATTCGAGCTCCCAAATGCACTTTTCCAGAATTGGTATCTCGCGGATTCGGACAGCATTTTAAAATTGTGTTTAATATATCTATATAAAACAATTTATTATGTATCTAACTTTAAGAATACTAATACAGATATAATATTTATTCATTCTTCTTTTGTAAAATGCTCTGAATGCGAACATTTCGCACACGAACATGATTTAATTACATTATATTTTGATTATGAATATTAAAATTTGTAATTAACTGCCTTGAGGTTTCCCACTTAAAATCACTGTCTCAAAATTCAGCTTCTGCCAGAGCTAACAAATGAAATACATGTCTTGAGGTTCCTGGGAACAGCCTATGAAGTGCTCTTACGCATCAATGACATTTGTATCACTGGTAAATAATAAGTAAGACTGTAGATCTCATTAAAACACACAATTTAGGTGAAATACACTTTTTGTGGTTTTAATCATTTCAGAGATATTCCTTGCTTGTTTAAATTTTAAAATACTTGCACTTTTCTCGAATAGAAAGTCATTATTCTCCACTAGCTCTCCCCCCACCGCTTTCTTGACATTCAAAGATGACGTTGTGCAATTTTAACGCCAAGGAAACTAATGTTTGGCTTTTAATACAGTTCCATTTACAAATTATTGGAACATTTAGCCACATTTTCTGGTTACTCATGTTCTGTGTCTCCGTGTTATGCAGATTACTGAAACACTGGAGTTGCTGGGACTTCAGAATGTTGCTGACACTGTCGTGGGCAACTTGTCTGGCGGAGAGAAAAAACGTCTATCTGTCGCTCAAGAACTGCTCAGAAACGTCGCCATCATGTTCTTCGATGAGCCCACTAGGTAGGCCTTCACTTAATGTTTGTCGCTCTTGATTTGTTATATTGAAACCATAAACATGACCTTTACTCATCTCTTTAACCTTTTCAGCCAGGAATTATTTTGCTACTGATGCTCTTTTGCTTCTTCCTCTCATTCGAGACGGTTTTGGTAAGGCCGTCAGGGAGACGTTCAGGCAAGATTTGAATGGCCATGAAGTCCACACGAAGTGAACTGGCCATCCACTCAAAGCCAGAGGGGGGTGAGTTTGAGTATCGGCAACCGCAGTCAAGTATGTCTGTAGTTAAGGTTGTGGGAGGACCCATGTAAAATAATCGTTGTGAATTTACTTGTGGATGTTGTCGGAGTGTTATTTGACTGCGTTTGTATAGATTTTGCTTCTTTTCTTATAAAATAACAACACTACATATATATTGTAAAGGAACAATAATATTTTTTTACAACTAGGAACATTTCAAATACACATTTTTAATCTATTATGAGGAGTTTAGCAAGAATATAGCATAGAAACATTAAAAATAATTAATAATAATGCACATGTGACTGAAGGGGATGAGACACTGTGGGAATTTATTTGAAATAACACTTCTTGTAAGAAGTCACTTTTTATTAACAACTGTGCCCTTCACTTGCTCTGTGTATGCAAAGTTTCTTTATTTGTTTCGGAAATTTATCGTACTGGTACGCCACATACAAGAGAATTCACTCTGGCTACACTTGTCAAACTCAGTACCTGCTTACGGTAATTGCTGCTTTTCTTCAAGGCTTGCTTTTATCACAACTTACTGCATCCAGCTTTCTTAGCCATTTAAAGGGTATTATTGCTGCTCTTAAACTTAAACCAGGATTAACAGGCACTTTTCAAAATAAAATGAAGATAGCAAAGATGAGACACATGGAAAGATCAATGTCACTGAGAGGATCTGGAAACACGGTTGTAGGTTTCTCTGTGCTTAATTTTTTATCGTTCATGTTCTCGGTAAATTGATTCCTACAGAACTCTTATTATTAGAGACTTGTCTGCGGGCCTATACATACTCACAAATCAAAAATTACTGCACATATGGAACTGAATAAAGTGTACTCTTTGTTTTCTGACCTAACGCCTCCGGCGACAAAAGGCGAAGGCGGGGTACTCCTAATATGTTGCCAATTAAGTACAAACGTTATATACCAGTAATTATTCTGTCGCAAATAATTTCTCTGAGTTTAACTTTTAACATCCTGCGAGTAACTAGCAGTTTGATACTGATACTAACATTACTGCAGGTAACAGATTGATAAAAATCTAGGCAAATATTGTAAACAAATTTCCTGGAAATCGCTTTCTCGTTACGCGACTGGAACAAGGATAAAGAACGTCATGGGCAAGTAAATGTAACTACGGGAGTTTCAAAAATGTACGAACGAAACTAACTCCATAAGGATAGATAAAGTCCTAGCTTTTGTGGAGCACATCCAACATCTGCGAAACCTATGCGCCATATTCTCCCAGCAAGAGGTGCTCAGATAAACAATTTATCCTATATTTTCAAAATTATAAAGCCACCAGTGCTGTCGAACGGCCTTTGCACGCGAAACTGCAGCCGATGAGGAGCACTAGTTCTCTGGCCCTACCTAATTCCCACCTGACAGCCTGCGAACCCCACAACCCCTCACGGTGTGGTTAAACCCGAACAAGGCAGGTAGCGGCTAGCACACATTGGGCTGTCCTCAGCCTGCCAACTTACTCAGTCGGTCTAGTTCCTCATTTGTCCCCTGCTTGTGTTGTCGACCTATTCCTTCTGTGCACCATGCTATAATTCACTTATGCGGAAAGACTATTATGTGTTTCAAATGGGATGATGTTTGTCCTGGAGCGCTGCAAGGTGAGCAACCAATGGGCGCCCGCCTTGGTAGCGTAGATGGTAGCGTGTCTGCCTCATGTTCAAGAAGCCCCGAGCTCGAATCTCTGTCAGGGTGAGTTACCTGGATAAGGTTTTTTCTTATCTCTTATCGTGATTGACGAATGTCGGGTAGCTCTAAGTTCCATGGACCACGGACTCATTGGAGCATCACTTCACCCATTTCATTCATCGTCCGATATGACTTAATGTTGCAGGACGTCAATTTAAAAAAATGGAATCCTGTGGTGTTGTCGAATTGCATTCCCCCTAATGGTGTGTGACGAGCGCTAAACCAATCAATCTCTAATAAATATTATCGCACTAAGAAAAAAACTCATATTTTGCAAAAACTGATCCACGAGGAAGGAGAGAGTAATGCATTCAACATAACCATAAAACCCCCATATTTTTAGCTCACAGAGTTTTTCCAATACAAATAAAGTACTATTGTATTATAACAATAGTGCGCAAAGCGTAACGTAAGCATTTGACTTGACGTGTTAAAAGAAATACTTTGAATAAGCCAAGGTGTTTGTTAAATTCGATGAGAGGAAACAACACACTTGTTGCAAAACGTGTCTGGTGGTGTCTGGTCACATTATATCTTTGTTCATGAATGGTTCGTAATCTCTATTTACTCTAGAGGGTTCAAAGCAGTATTATTCAGTTACTCTTCAGTTTAAAAACCACGAAAAAGTGTATGAGCTGGATCAGTGAGACAAGATTCACCTTCCCCCTTACTACTGCCAGAACAATGCAATTCAGTTAATGTGGGCCCAAATTATGTTGCAAACAGAAATACAATTTTAAAGTGGCTGGCGTTGAACGGCTTATTCACAAAGAAATTGACAAGGAGCACAACAAGACTGGAAAAACTGCGGAAAGGAATAGCACGTAACAGTATTTTGGAACCTATCATCATAAAATTGGAGTACTCAGACGTTGAAGACGATGGCAATGACGAATTATCTCTTAACGTAAGTAACATTCACAGCTATATGGATACACCGATGGTATTTTCATTGGATTAGAAAAATAAGTAATTCATAAACTGTAATTAATTTTGAACTAAATATTTAAAACATTTTCGTAATATACGAATCAATAATGATTTCAACAACTGCATTATTATAAAACTTTGGAAAATTCTGTTTGCGTTTCCTTACGTCTAGCGTTAAAGACTCGCAAGAGTGCGAGAGAGAGAGAGAGAGAAAGAGAGAGAAAGAAAGAGAGAGAAAGAAAGAGAAAGAAAGAGAGAGGTGAATATAAAGAGTGGGGATAATGAGGTGGTAGCGGTGAAGGCGCTAACGCATCTGATTCACTACAAGCCAGAACTCTTCTCAGTTGAAACACATAATAGCTTGGACCGAGGAGAAACAAATGATTAGGAAAACTGAAGTAACAGACAGCTGCAGAAATTACACGAAATAACGCCATACATCATTTTTAAATAAGAAGCTTACAAGATATTTACAACCACAAAGAGAACGTAGAAAATTATTACAGGGAGGATGGTATGGTGTAAAATTTCATCATCAGTATTGTGGTTCTTTGAAATATGACTGCATCCATTTAGTTTTCTCCTTTTCCTCCTATTATACGCAAGTGTGTGTGTGTGTGTGTGTGTGTGTGTGTGTGTGTGTGTGTGTGTGTGTGTGTGTGTGCGCGCGCGCGCGCTTGGTGTTCTGGATTTGATAACGAAGTCATTAAAATAATTCTCAATTATAATTAACAGAGGACTTCAAATTAAAGTCAAAATGGAAGGAAAATTTAAATGATGTGGCAATAGTCCTGAATAACCAAGGAAGTTTTCTGTTGTTACATAGACTCCAACATAATTCACGACACGAAACTTGGATAAACATGTTTACAAAATTAGAGTATTAACACTTCCAAACTGTTTACTGTACTCCAAGAAAAAATAAACGGATATTTAAAAAATAAAAATTTCAACACTCTTGTGGGTTTTAAAACCCAAGTTCAAAATATTAGGATGCTAAAAGCAGAAGGGAAACAAATTACAGACACACGTAAAAGTTACTTGAAATCGCTAAAAAGTGAGATTAGTTTACCTAGAGAAAGTCATGAAAATTTACGATATTTAAGTGAATTTCTAGATGTAGAAGTTTGCAATTTTTGACATAGGTTCAACATAATAAGTCATTGCATTGAAAAATCGATTCAATTAAATAAAAGTTAAACGTAATCTAACAATTTGCAACGTTTTACACATTTTATAAACCGTACACCATTAGAAATGTTACATTATCTTCGTCATCTATTACTGGATTAACATGACAGATGTTTATCTTAACGTCAAAGAAATAGGAAAAAATAAGTCTTTGTTAGAAAGCTTGCAGAACAGTTTTAAACGTAATCTGATGTGCTGCATACCATGATTTTCCCTGCTCTTGTAAAACTATTCTTACAAATGTATATTGTTCTATTTACTTCATGTTAATCAAGATAAACCAATTTATTTAAATGTGCGGGAAGAATATAGGAATGCAGTAAGATTAAATGATAATCCACATATCTGGTCGCTATGTAATATATTTGGCCTTTTCATGGCCAAGAACTGAAAAATGAATAAGGCTTTCCATTTGAACAAAAGTGCAATTACTGGAAAAATTAGACAAATAACAAGGACTATCTCCAAAGTGGTTCAAAGAAAGTATTAGACATAAATTGTGTTTTAATGAGATATACATTTACATTAATACAATATTTGATACAACCTAAGGAAATTCTTCTGTAAGGAAAGGCATTTAAATACTGATTGTACTTGAATGTTACAGCGGACTGGACAGCTCCTCCTGTCTCCAGATGATAGCTCATCTTAAGAAGCTAGCCCAGAATGGCAGAACTGTTGTCTGCAGCATACACCAACCCAGTTCGCGGATATTTGGTCTCTTTGATGACATCTTCTTGCTGAGCGAGGGACAATGTCTTTACAGAGGATCAGTAACCAGCATGACCAGTGCTCTCAGCGAGGCAGGTTTTTCTTGTCCCAACTTTTACAATCCAGCGGACTATGGTGAGTAGTTGAATAGTTTTCCGAATTTCCCATTTATATAGTTATATACAGTATGAGGTTATTACCTATATATAAGTAATATTATTCACAAATAAATATTCATTTATTCAATACTAGAATCACTGAAAATGTTACAGAGTTGTTTTTTTTTTTGTTTTTTTTTTTTGTTTGTTTGTAATTTGCATCCTCCAACGTTAAGTCATATCGGACGATGAATGGAATTATGAAATGATGCTCAAATGAGTCCGGGCTCCATGGAGCTTAGAGTTACCCGACATTCGTTTTACAGAATAAGGAAAAACCCCGAAAAAAACCTTGTCCAGGTAACTCACCCTGACCGAGATTCGAACTCTAGAGGTCTTGAACGTGAGGAAGACTGGCTACCACCACGGTACCAAGGCGGTCAGTTCTTTCGATGAATCGACTTTATCAAAAACGGGCGTGTGGGTGTTACAGTGAATTCAATAGTGGTCGAGATATGGTGGAAGATTTGCCTTGTTCTGGTCGGCCATCAACAGTTTCAGCTGAACTGATCATCGCTAAAGTGAAGAAAATGGTGTCTGAAAATCATTATTTAGGTATGAGAGAGATTGCCGCTGATCTTTCTGTGTCTCATGAATCGATTCGTACCATTTTAAAGGATTGTTTGGGAATGACACACGCTGCTGCTCGATTAGTTCCGCAAGACCAACTTCCTTCAAAAATTCAATCGCTTAAGGATCGATGAAGACATGCTAGAACGTGCCAATTCCAACCCAATTTCATGAAACGCGCTGTAACTGGTGATGAGACGTGAATTTACGAGTAGTCAGCAAGCTTCCGAATGGCACCTTCCAACTCAACCGAAACCCAAAAGGGCACGACAAACTCAATCAAAAATGAAAGTCATTTTGACAGCTTTTTTGGATTATCGTGGTGTCGCGCACTCAGAGTTCTTGTCAGAAGATCAGGCGCTAAGACTACTCTGAGCGTTTTGTGGCGTTTGTGAGAACAAATACGGCGAAAAAGACCAGATTTGTGGAAAGCCAACTCATGATTTCTGTACCACGATAACGCCCCAGCTCACTGTGAATGAATTTATGGGCAAAAACTTAACAAATCTCATTGAACAATCAGCGTATTTCCCTGATTTGGTTCCGGTTGACTTCTATCGCTTTCCAAAATTCAAGTTACCACTTCGAGGCACCCGTTTTCAGTCGATAGAAGATAATAAAGGAGAATTCATTGTAAAATCTCAACACACCTTTGAGACGCACTAACAAAATGGCGCTCTGTAAACAAACTAGATGACAGATGACAATCTCCGCGTAGGTTTAGAGGAAAGATGTACCAACTTAGCAACAACAATAGTTTCGAATTCCCTCTTATACGAGATTTTTTATACGCTCAATTCTCGGTACTTTCTTGACACAGTAGTAGCTTTCTATTAAGATGTTTTACATCTTCTCTGTAGCCAATAATATCTACGGAATAAATACGAGGGCTGTTCAATAAAAATGATCACAATTTTTATGGTCATGATATTTTGCACTAAAATTCAAACTTAAAATATTCTGTTAGATTAATATGAAACAAACACGCCGTAGTAGTTTCATTGTTGGTACTCCTGGTTCCCGCTTGTGAGAACCAGGCAAATTCAGACATGTTCATTATCGCCTACCGCTGTAATGGAGGTAGCACTCCAGGAACAATATGCGGTTTTGAAATTCTGCTTTCATCTCAACAAATCTTCAGTTGAGACGTCTACTATGAAGAGTCCTTTCTTCCCTACAGCACAGCTCGAAGGTGGTTTAAAATGTTTAAAGAGGGGAGACAATCAATTTCAAAGGAAGGTGGAGCCAGTGCTCCATTTAGTACTCTTACGGAAGAAAACATCAACACTACTACTGCCATTGTGAGAGAAGATAGACGAATTACCTTAAGATCACTTTCTGAAATACTGAACATTTCATTGAGTGGCACCCACATGTTGGTGACAGAAACATTACACATGAGATGTGTTTGTGCACGAAGGGTTCCCGAACAAAAGGACACTCGCGTGCAGGTCTGCATGCAGTTAAAGTTGATGTTAGAGGAAGATCCGGAGTTTCTTGGCTACATCATTTTGATCATGAGAGCAAACAGCAAAGCTCAGTGTGGAAAACTCCTTCATCACCAATTCCCAAAAAGCAAAAGTGGTTGCTTCTGCTGAGAAAGTTATGGTCATCTCATTCTTTGATATTCATGGAACGGTTTATCAGCATGTTGTACCTGCACACACATCAGTAACTGAACAATACTACAGGGATGTCCTGAAAATATTACAACACCATATCAGGCGCAAAAGACCACATTTCCATGAAGCAGGCTGGATGGTGCACCACCATAATGCGCGGCCGCATATTGCCAATGTTGTTGCTGTATATCTTGCAAAAATCAACGTGAAGTATATCCCTCATCCCCCCTATAGTCCGAATTTAGCCCCATGTGACTTTTTTCTATTCCCGGACTTGAAGAAGCGCCTTCGTGGGAGGCATTATCCATCATGAGAAGCAGTGGTGAAGGCTACGGAGGCCATTTTGAAGGATCTCTGAAAACTGGTTTCCAGCATGTCTTTGAAGATTGGCAGGGGGGCTGGTGCATCGTATTCAGGGGAGACTATTTTGAGATGGGCCATCAAAATTATGAGGATGAGTAAAGGTCCTTGTCAAAAAAAAAAAAAAAAAAAAAAAAAAAAAAAATTGTGATTATTCTTTATTGAGCAGCCCTGTACTACTTTCAGTACTGCGAGAGCGTAGTTTTGTTTTTCCTTGCAGACTAAGAATATAGTCTGTATGAAGCAATTGCTGATAATCTGTCTCAACCTATTTTAGTCCTGCTGTAAACATCTGGGCGGGAAGAGAGGCAGAGACAGAGATCCTGGGACAGAGAGCGGTTAAGCTGTTGATTGGGTTAGCCAAATTGATGGGCGTTTTCTTTTATTTGCATGCGTACGATAAACCCCTCCTTTAAGTACAGTACTGTAAGTAGTTTTCTGATCACTGATCTGTGCGAGCTAATTACGGAGAGAGAAAAGTATGCAAATGTTTCGATTCTTTTAACGTAAGAGGCCCACATTTTATCTTTCTGCTTCACATCCCACAAAGACGTGTTCTGGGCTCCTGAGTTCTGAAAGGAATATTTACAACAGATATATACATAATAGTATGCTATACACGGATTAGACAGAATACAGGTGAAATTATACACACCTTTAACTTATGTTAAATTCAGATGGATTTCATTTAAGAATTACTAAAGGACACTGCTGTTATATAATATTTTTGCATTCCTATACCAGGCAGATCTCTCGCAACGAGGTCAGTATCGAGTTTAATGCTGATGAAGATGTTATTGTTTAGAGTGTGGAGTTGCTGTTGATAGTTAACACTGTATTTCCTGAACAGATTGCCCAGGACAAGAAGGCAAGCTAGAGGAGTGTGCAACGTAATCAATTTTTCTGTCTTCTCGGGGTGTATGCTCGCCTTCCGAGTATGACAAGGATGGTAGTCTCGTCTAAAATGCACAAATGTTGGCACAGAGTCCACCTATACATAATACCTATCGCTGCAACAAACATTAGAACTGGAAGCAAGGGTGACTCATATGCACTCTCATTCCTCATTTGCTAGTAAACAGATCCGCTACCAGAGCAGATAAATAGTTCAAGCTCCTTTGCCCTTCATACCCCTCTAGCCTGCTTGTCGTGGGCAAACAGTACATCTCGCGTACCTCGCAAGTTCAAGAACACTTATGTATATGCAATTTAAAATCAGTAAGGTTTTCATCCTGGAGGAGGCCGGTGCTTCAGACGAAATTAAACAAAATCGGGGCAAATCCTTAAAAATTGGCGAGGCGAATAATCGCGCATTGTTTCGCGGTGCTAAAGAAAGACGTCCGGAATCATTATTTGTTTACAGCAGGATTGAACTAGCCTGAGATAGAGTATACATAATCTGAAAAGTTCCTGTTTTCTTGTGTGTGTGTGTGTGTGTGTGTGTGTGTGTGTGTGTGTGTGTGTGTGTGTGTGTGTGTTTGTGTGTGTGTTTGTGTTTGTGTGTGTGTGTGTGTGTGTTGTGTTGTTTCTATAGCGAGAAAGTGTTCCGCAAATATACCTGATTTGTTTAAAGACACAAATAAATTAAGCATATACATTTTAGATAAGAGTTTATTACTGCCCTTAAATTCAAAAAGTCAGTTTTCGTTAGCTCGTTTTTTTCTAAGAGTGACCATTAATTTTGTTAACAGTTTTAGTATTTCACAAAATATTGTTCTATTTTTTATTCAGGTTACATTTCCTCAATATATTAAAATATTGTTTTAATCACCGTTTTATTATGTTGTAATTGCATGCTAATATAATGGGACTTCTGCCCCACATGGACAGTACTTTTGCCCCATGCTAGGGGAAAAAGGCTGAATGTAATACAATTTCATTACAGATAATTGTCACCATTCAATGCAGTACTTAAATGTTATGTTGCCATCCATCTTGGAGAAAAAATACGTAGCACACAGCAAACGCAGAAGCAGAAGTGTCTACCACTTATAGGGATAGTAATATACGTTTATCCCAAAACTGCAGACTCTTAGCCCTTGTTACGCTGTCAGTTATTTTAAAGCAAAGGAAACTCTTTCCAAAAGTATGTGACAAAAATGGAGGTGAAATTCAGAATTCATGAATTCTATATTATTTATTTAAAGTAGAGGGTTTGGTACATCATTGCTATCTCTTCAGTCTGGAGCAAACTACGTAGTAATTGGCCATCTCATATCTACATGTTTTAAATTAATGTAACACAGTAATATATAAACAAGTACTAATGTAAAGTTATGCTCATTGGATATTTTTCCGAGCGCTCGTAGTTCAACGGATGCTAGGATGAGATCTGGGACAGGTCCACCGACAGCTGGTCCACATCGCTTCGTGTTCAGATTAGAGGACTCCGATACATCTATTCCATACGTCGCTCCTTTGCCGAGATTACCACACGAAGCCTCTCTTCACGTTCAAGAGGTTCCGAGTTTTAATCTCGGTTAGAGTGTGTTACTTGGATAAGGTATTTTCGAGGTTTTCCCGTATTCCGATAGAAGAATTTCGGGTAACTATGCTCCATGTACCCCGGACTTATTTGAGCATCATTTCACCCATTTAATTCATCGTCCGATAGGACTTAACGTTGGGGGACTTACATTAAAAAGAATCCTCTCTTCTCCAGTACGTGTAGAACGAAATTAGGTGTCAGGCTGGAAAGTTCTACGCCAAATTAGTAAATAATAAAAGTGCCTGGTTCGGTCTCTAGGAGATGACAACCCTACTAGACGCCGTTTTAAGCCACTTACCCTGCATGGCTTGCGGGTATCCGGGGTAACACTGGAGTTAATTCGAAGAGCAGTAAAACCTAATTTCTGTATAAGGTACCTAAATAAATTATCTTATAAATAAATTATCTTATAAATTATCTCACAAGAAATTTTAAGCCGTATAAATACCAGGTTGTGACAAAAGGTTGGTTTTTTCATTCTGTAGAAAATTTAAGGAAGCATCAAAGCTATGCTATAACCCTCATCCATCAGAAATAGCCAAATCATTCTGCAACTGCCCGGAAGTAAATTTCTGACTACGGTAAAACCCAAAAAACTTGGTGGGCACGCAGCAAAAGGCTTAGGGCTGAGGACAGGCTGTCAGGAACATGGACGTGGGCTCATCTTCAGTATGAATATTATCATCATAATTACTGGAATACTGATTGTGTAATTTCTAGAAGTGAACACAAATACAATGCATACAAGTTGCTTGTTACACAGCTTCAGATTATTTATCAACCAATAAAGTTTATTACATAATAGCAGGTTTAGAACAATAACACTCGTGGCAATTTTAACAAATCATAGGTATGTTGTACAACTGACTAACCTTGATTTCTGTTATTCTGGTTAACTTTGAAGCCCACAAAATTGTAAATTCTCACTGAGGTAGAGTATCTTAAGATAAATTTAAGAATTAGTTTACTGGGACAAATGTGAGTCTGTTTGGGAGTTTACTGTTGAATCAGCATGATGCAATGGAGATCAGCTTGCTACAGCAATGATATGAATACGTAGTTTAAATTCTATTTATGACATTGAAGTTTTCACCCTTATCTTTTCTTTGTAATGTAAGCCCAGGTTCGGCATTACCATTCAGTAAAGGTAGGACAGTAATATCTTCCAGGGATGTTCTAAAAAATCAAACTATTATTTTGACTGCTTACTTCATGTGCTAGTTATTATGATCAGTATGATTTGTAACTTATCCTTAACAACCCCAAGTGGGCCTGAGCCTACCATCAAGTCTGCCGGCCTCATGCCCACTTACACACGGCAGAGGTGGATGATCATCCAACCGATATGGGGAGGAGATGTGGTCAGCTTCTCGGCCTCCACCAGCCGGAATGTTGGTTTTCGTGACCAGGGCCGCTTACCTATCGCAAGCTCCTCATATTCCTCACGATGCTGACCGGGCACCGCTCTTATACCCGGAATCTAAAATCCCCACCACATGGGTGGGATCGAACCCGGGCCGCTTACCGTCGCCAGGGACCAAGGCCGCCTAGGCCACTACGCCACGACGCAGGACCATTAACATGGATACCTGAAGTAAAATATAATGATTGTATACGTGTTTTGTTTTTAAATTTTATGATAGTTCTTTTATGTTCATGATAGTTCTGCGAGCGCAGCTAAAGGCAGTAGAAGTGACAGTTCAATTGTAAATAGTTTAAGCAATCAAACGGGTGATGTACCCAGAACTGCAATTCTGAACATAGAAGCTCGTCATTTATCTGGTTCTTCGCATCTAGCCACGCCTAGTACTGATAATTATGGTCAAAATGGCCAGGTATTAAATGAATTGTGTCGCTGTGTTTGATGAATCAGAGGACGTAAATCCGAAAAATATTGTTTATGATTTGGATCACTATTTGTAGATAAGCTATACCAGAACAATTGGAAATTCTTAATATATGTAAGGCACTTAGAAACAGACTCTTTTCTGGGCGGAAACGAAAGAAAAAATGAGAAAGATTGTTTTGCTAGTCAATATCACTCGAAAGACCAAGGGAGGACATTCCTTTCGAAATTTACGTGGTTGACTCATGCCAAGGTTTTGGGGCTATACTGGGTCAAAGGTCATCCGCCAGAAAAATTTCATGTCATTAGTACTGCCTCGTGAGGATTAAACAATGTAGAAAGAAATTCTTCTGTAACAGAGATTCAAATCTGAGCAGTGTATTTCGCCATCCAAATATTCAGGACTGGTGTATATTAGAAAAAGGTAAAAATATTTTCAGACCACCTTAGTTTATCTTTCCTTCCAAGTTGCAAATATACAAGTTCTAAGATGTAGATACGTGCAAGAAATAATGAAGTATGATATAGAAATCATTCATATTGCTTGAAAATTAAACACGTTTAACGACTCTCTGTCCAGGTGAACATACAATACTCAAATACCTGTTTGTATGGGTGGACCACAAAGGGAGGTGACGGTTTTGAAAATTGAGATACCCATGGATAGGGAGTTGAAGGAAAAGCTAAAGAATATAGGTAACAGGAAAAGACGAGAAGGAAAGTAAACGAAATTGTTAGAAAGCTCGCCTGAAGTAGATGAACAGGTAGGAGGCGGCCTAGGAAAGGAAGATGGCATATTATATAAGAAGCATGGGGCAATAACCCAGGTGTGGAAGACGTACGTACCCCAAAATATAGAAAAGGAGATTATCCTAACGTTCCACAGAGCTTTATGTCGTTCCGGAACAGACCGGACCACTTCCACCATTTTGGTAAACCTTTACGTCCCTAAGCTAAGACGAAAGTTCCGGAGACTACAGTTCGGACACTCTAACAGCGACTCTGACATTACTCGAGAGGGGAAAGCAGGCTGTTGCCAGTTCTTTAGCGGGAATTTCAAGCAGAGGAACAATGCGTATTTTAAATAGTTCACGTATTTGCATATTGCACGAACCAGTAGCCAATTTATTATAACAGCGATAATAATAGGACTTACGAACACTAAAAATCGGAATTCACGCACGAAAAATATAGCAAAGAAAGTTCACCAGCGCAAGCAGCTAAAGCCACGTGGCTCAAACAAATTTAAGCTGGCAACGCGGTGTTGGGTTCGGAATCCACGCCTAGCAGCGACATTGCTGATTGGCGCTAGCAGACAGTTTTAACTTCCTGACCACAACACCGGATGTAGAGGCTCCCAGTACTACCAACAGAAGCAGTTAGTGTGCGTGAAATGTGTGAACGAAATATTCGAATAGAGTAGTGTTGTAATAAATATCTTGCATGATAATGAAATTGTAAGTTGCATTTCAGTGCTTTAAAGCTAATATAGTCCTATATTTTCATTCTAAAGATAACTTTGAGGATATGTTTTCAATTGCTTATTACTGTATGTTGGTATTATTAACTTTCTCATCCACCTCTTGCAATCGCAAAACGTCAGAGCCGGAGATAAAACGACCGCACTGTAGTCACCGCCTGCGATACCTGTCAGAGAGCAAAACGGCTCCAGGTTAGCTACGATTTTGAAACCAATGCAATTTTGAGGGACAGGTCCCAGTCATTAGTCATAGTAGATAGTCATGGAGAGCTGCCTCAGGGCACATTCGGGAACCGATACATAATTGTTTTACGGATGTAGTTTCTAAGAAGGTGAAAAAATTTTCAGTGAAGAAGATTGTCAGTGCCATATGCCTAAACAAAATATTCAAATACTACATACCGCAATTAGGAAACATGGACGCACTAATATCAGATAATGCAACAATATACACCGGAAAAAAATTCACCAGTGCAATGAAAGAAAACGGCATATAATTAAAGCACTTTTCTCGATATCAACCTAATGGTAACCAAACAGAAAGAACCATTCGGAGTATGTATGGCATTATTTTCTAGAATTCTATCGGGCAAACGTCATACGGGCTGGGTAGAGATGTGACCGAAATTAGAGAAAATTTTAAACGAGTCGGTGAATAAGGTACTAGGTTTAAACCTATAGGGCTTATGGAGGGAAAAGGCGTAAACACTATGGTCAATAATATTCCAGAGACAAGATAAGTAGAAGGCGCCAACGATTTGTCTGAAGCCAAAATGTTAGAGATGGCCGCCTTTAGAATGCGGACAAAGGCTGAATTAAGGAAAGCCAAGCATAAGGCGAAAAAAGAAAGAAAAAAAAAAAAAAAAAAAACGCGAGAGATACAAATAAATGATCAGGTGATGGTACGGAATAAACAGTTATCTAGCGCCATCAATAAATTTAACCATCGTACGGATATGTTATTTAAGGGGCCGTACAAGGTCGTAGAAAGGTTCGGGACGGACACGTTTTTGGCTTCAGATGTCCAGAACATTAAAATGGTGGGGAAGTTCCATAAACAGCTTTTACGTCCGTTTGTGTGTGAATAGGTAATCAGCAATAGCGGGCGTCCAATGAACATAAAATAAAAATATAAATATAAACAAATAAATGAAAGGAAAGGTAATATATTCTGGAGTAACGAGAAAAGTGATGGATATTTCCATTTATCTAGCTGACAAAGTAATTTAGTTTAAATTAAAAATAAGTCAGATGAAAGCTTGGCTATAAGTAAAAGAACCAATATTATTAAAATCGTGTAAATAGTAATGTTATAAACTTGGTTATTGTTAAGGATAAGAAATAGGTTACTGTAAAATAAAAAAAAGACGATTAGGCATAAGAAAGATAACATCTTAGTAGCTAAAGAGTGAGAAAATGAATTTAATACTAAAGGGCCCTACAAGGGCAGTGAACTGTGTGATAACAATAAGGCAAGGGACCAAAAAAGAAAATCTGTCTGGTACCGTAGACGGTAAAGTGTGAAATCGGTATTGATTTTCAGCTACCTGAACAAGGGATGAACGGGTAGTAAGTGATTATGTGAAGGTGAAACTTAAAAACAAGTGACATGAACAGGTATTAAAGGATCCTGACTTTGGAAGAACTAAAAGAATGAAGTGAAATTTTCATTGTGCAAACTAAAAGAAAAACCTTAGCTTCATTGCTTTGAAGCAGTTTGAAACACGAGATGTTGGTCTTACAGATTAATTTTTCAATTAAATATGTTTAATAGTTATATATATTTGAGAACTGTAAAAGGTATATTTTGGAATGTTTGTAAAACTGAAAATGTATATTTCTATTTAAATGTTGTAGGGGAAACCTGGGCAGATATATGTGACAAACCTTGCACTCTCGGGCGAGAGCCCAAAAGTGGCGGATGTTGGATCATACATGGTATGTCAGCTATTGAGATATACCGTTAAGACAGGTCAATACACCGCTATTTATTTCTTTTAACATCGTGTTTCAGTATATATGGTGAAAGATGGACCATTCAGGCCCATTCCATTCCAGTGTAGTGTGTTAGTTTCGTCTGGTGTGTCCACGGACTTATTTAATTCTTTCGCCATTAAGTTCGACTATAGCAGTGTTTCTGTAGGCTGTCACCGCCGGTGAGAGTGCAAATACCTGTAAGTGCCCGGGTTCTAGATAAGTGTTAATAAACGATTAAATCAAAATTCAGAAAATATTGGATGTTTGTTGCTGTCTCGATCCTACAACCTGAGAAACCAAAGAGTCCATGCACAAGATGAAGTTTACTTCTGCCGGAAGAAGGGCAAATAGACAGCGGACGAGCGACGGCGCAGATAGAGGAAGGAACACTGAAGTCAAGTCCAGATACGTACTGTATGAAGCGCTAAGAAAGTACTGCCCTTGGGCATACTGTAGTGATCTATTTGCAGTGTCATTAGAAGCAACAGCAGTGAAACTTGTATGATTGCAGAAGAAATCTTAAAACATATGTTTAGCAACTGACTTTTATAAACGTGACGTACTGCTCTGAAATATTTTGAAAATAGTTATGGGGTCTTCTCACTAAACGTCAAACTGCAATAGACTAATGTCTCGTGTAACATCACAAATTAGTAGTTTAAAATGATTTATTGATTAAAAGCGGATGCAAGTTCCAACAAAATTGACAAAACCATCAGCAAGATATGAAGTAAAAGCACAAGACACACACAGCACAGCGGTCATTTGCGAAAAGCACATTGATAAATGCACCTTGGCAGACGTTCTTTCTAAAACACAAATATTTGTACATCCTGTATTGTGTTAATATACACTACTCCAGCGGCATATTTCCACGAAGTACACTATAAGTCAAGAACAAAACACCTCAAAACAGCGAATCTAAGATATGTTATAAAATATAGAAAAACAGTACAGCATTCTTCCAGCGTAGTGTATAATACAGGTGGTGCCATCTATGGAGAGCAAAGCACAGTCGTTGAAAAGATTGTATCTCCTAGCGGGTAGGAATTTAATCAAAAGAATATTTACTGTATCATATATCTTCGTGTCGGTAATTTAACGCATCATAGTCATCCTACTTTCTCAACCCAGTCTACTACAGCGGACTGTTTTCCTATCTACTACAAGTATAAGATAAACATAAAGGTAGTTTCATGAAATATTTTGTTGTATATACTTGAGTACAATTCTGTAGTGATAGTTAAATGTTTAAAAAGTAGGACGTTGTGCTTGTCCTTTCAAATGTCATGTACACAAGAATGGAGCTTAGCATTATCAAGATATATAAGCATTTAAAATCTCGGAAATCGTCAATGACATAAAGAGCTAATTTGTGTTAAACCAGTTTTTTTCAATGATTTGTGTAGTATATGTCAGTGCCTGTAGTACAGTGACAACTGTATGTCCCTCCACAGAATGCTCCTTGCGTCGATCCCAGACATAGACATCATAGTTTATCTCCAGGTATTTTTCCAGTATTCACTTCACTGGACTCCAGTACTCCATAAACGTAAGTTGAGCCTTGGTCAGAGGAAACTACTGACCATTATAACTTAGATTTTATGACATTCGAGGAGGACATAAATATCAGTGGTGGTTGGTCCCTCTGCATCTGTTTGTTCACCTTCCACATTTGGTTCTTGTTATGTTTCGAGTCCGGTAATTGTAAGAAATTGCAAACTGGTCCTGTTTTAAATATCCAAATAAGCTTGGAATTAATTATGAACTATTCCTGAACATAAACTTGCCATCAACTTCTGGGCACAACTATCACAGCATAATGGGAACGCAGAAGTCAAGAAGGACCACTCCCCGTCCGATCTTGCATCTGGCCGTACAACGCAAGTGCAGAGGAAAGGAATGTCCGGAAGCAAAAGAAGTCAGCAATTCTCACATCATCTCCATACAAGACGGCTCTTAAAACGGCAAGAAAAGTCTCAACAAGAAGAAATCTTCCTTTCCCTTTAAATAGCCTTGAAACCTGCGAGTACCACTAGTGTAACTGAGGCAGCTTGTGGCGAAACTGCAATGTGTCCTGGGTGTGAACTTGCATATGAAGATCCCCTTACTGAAGATTGGATAGAGTATCATACCTGAAAAGAGTGATGACATGAAATGTGTACAGCGTATGAGGGAGGAATGTTTGTTTGTGATATGTTTTAGCTTCTATCCTTCTATGTCAAAAGGTTTCCAGCAATTCATTGGACTATAATCTATCTCAACGTAGTTTGATCCTACTGTAAACATCTGTGAGGGAAGAGACAGAGACGAGATACTGGGACAGAAAAAGTTATGCTGTTGATTGGTTTAGCACAGCTAATAGGCATTTTCTTTTATTTGCATTCCTACCATAAACCCCTCCTTTAAGTATAGTACTGTAAGTAGTTTTCTGATCACTGCCCTGTGTGAGCCAATTTCGCTGAGAGAGAAGTATGCAAATGTTTCCCTTCTTATAAACGTAATAGCCCCACGTCTTATCTTTGTGCTTCACATGCCACATAGATGTGCTCTGGGCTCGCGAGTTCTGAAAGGAATATTTACAACAGATACCTATACACATATAAAATAATATACTATGTATCGATTAGACAGCAGACAGATGAAATTATACACTATATTAACTTATGTTAAACTAAGCTGCATTTTATTTAACAATTACTAAAGCACACTGCTATTACATGATCGCGCATTGTTTCGCGTACTTACAGAAAGGAACCCGGAATCGTCTGTAAAGAGACATTGAGAAAGATACTGGTGATCTACTTGGTGTTTCAGCAAGTAGTGTACATAGAGTTAGAATGGAACAGCAAGCATCCGGAACACTTAGAACACTGGAAAAATCGCGTAATTGCGAACAGCGCGTGAAGAAATACGACGATTTTACGAAAAGTGCTATACGCAGTAAAGTTCATCATTATTTTTTCAGAAATGAACCGGCGACTCTAAATAAGGTTTTGCATGCGGTAAATTCTGACACAGACTTGCCAAATTTTTCACGAACTCTGCTTCGGTTGTTAATAGATATTGGATTGAAATTTCAAAAGCGAGGGCGGAGATCAGTTATAGTGAACAGAGAAGATATTGTGATGTGGGGATTATAAGTTTTCGTAGGAATCCGATTAAAGGTAACCATTATATTTCTGCATGGCTCTATTAATATTCCAAGTCACAAGTTTAATAAATGAATGTGTAACCCAATTCCCATTATTGTCAAGAAGTTAGCGCTGTCATACGAGGGTGAGCTAAATGAACCTTAAATTTGTAATAACAAATCGAAATTTCACGCCGTTATCCTGTAAGTTGGTAAGCGTGCTGCAAACAGCGTGCAGAATGGCCTGTAGGTGGCAGCATAGCGCAGATGCACACATACCGTCGCAGTATCAGTATAAAGATAGCCGCCCCTCTTGTGACTTGCACCAGGGAAGAACAGCTTTCTGTTATTCGGTTTTTGCATAGTGAAGGTGTGAAACCTGTTGAAATTCATTGACGAATGAAGGTTCAGTACGGTGATGCATGTTTGTCACAGCAGCAAGTCTACGAATGGAGTAGGAAGTTCACAAATGGTGTGACTTCAGTGGAAGATGCTCCACGTCCAGGTCAGGCACAATGACTTGTGACTCTACAGAACATTGCAGCAGTTTAAGCCATAGTGAAGGAAAAACGCCGAGTGACATTGAATGACATTGCAGCATGTTCACAGAGTAGTCATGGGTCAGCACACCACATTGTGCATGATGTGTTGCAGTTTCACAAAGTGTGTGCAAGATGGGTGCCACGACAGCTGACTGCTGAAATGAGAGAATGACGTGTTGATACCTGTGAAGAACTTCTTCGGCGCTTTGAACGGGAAGGTGATGGCTTCCTTTCAAGAATCGTTACTGGGGACGAAACCTGGGTTCACTTCCACCAACCGGAAACGAAGAAGTGGTACAAAGTATGTACTGCTAGTGTTGCAAGACCTATGTGCGTGCATATAGCGTCTAAAACGTCGCGAGTTGAGTTAGCTCCGCCTTGTTGTCTACAGTGTGAGACAGAGTATGAGATCAGTTTATACCAGATCGTATTCAGAACGTTCATATAGGAACTTTGAGAGTAATTTTTTTTTGTTATTCTCATAGCTCGATACAGTGAATTATCATGGTAAAATAGTAGCTCTACTGCTATAAAATTTGGGGTAAGAGATAAACAGGAAACTCAAAATGAGATATCCAATTAATGAGAATAGAATGGGTTTCATTATTTACGAGAAAGAACACCTAGTTTATTATGTACTTTATTAAGGCGAAGTAGTTTACAATGGGCACTGTTTACAACAAGGAGTAGTCAGTGGCCTGTAAGCGTTTGTAAAAGTCCGTCTGTCTTTCTCTTTTTCGCCTCAGATATGTTCAGAACAGTATCGTTATAGTTTGATATAGAATATAACTACATATTAAGTAGCTTCTGGTACATTAGGATTTTATTCTAGAAACATTGTAAAATCATTTATATTTATCTATTTTTACTATATTTTATTTCAGCGATAGAAATTGCTAGTGGTGAAAGAGGGAACACCGAAGGCTTGGCTGCACTGTATAACCGTAGTGACGTGGAACCGGGCAACTGTAGCCATGAAAGTGGTAAGTCTATTTATGTCCTTTTGCTTTCTCTACCACCTGCTGTTAGTAGGTAGATGAAGTACTGCTTCCATTTCATTACCTGATTTTATCGTAAAAACTTGTTTAGAAATTCTTGAATCCACAATAAGCATTTTTATAAAAAGGTACCTGTGCGTATGTGTATATGGGAGTCCGCGCACATTCATTTATACTAATATTTATTTTATTCTCATACTATAAATCATTAGTGCTGGATACTGATGATACATAAACTAAAATTAATGAGAAAGGAAGTCCTGAAGCAAACATTAATTCAGGTTATTGCTCGGCATAAGCAATTTATGACTACGGAAAACTCGAAAAGCATCAATCAGAGAAAATATATATTCCGTTCAGGAGTCTATGCCATTCGCATTAATTTCTATATTGCACAATACCTTTTAATTTTTCTGTGAAGAACCAATTGGGAATTTGTGTAATTCTCTTATGTACATACGAGGGGGGACCCAAAATAAAACGGATTGTTGTCATAAAAACTTTATCGATGAACCTTTTTACAAAATTACTCCAGCCACCTTCAAAATATTCTCTATTACATGCGATGCACTTTTCAAGTCTCTTTACCCACTGTTGGAAGCATGTTTGGAACTCTTCAAGTTTGATATTGTCCAGTGGCGTTTTCGAAGCTGTTTTTACCGCCTCCACATCGTCATAACGCTCCCCTTTTAGCGATTTCTTTTTCATTCGTGGAAATAGGAAAAAGTCTCAAGGGGCTAGGTCCAGCGAATACGGAGCGTGGGGAACGACAGACCACCTCTGAGATGCCAAATAATGGGTCACTCGTAAGGCCGTGTGTGCTGGAGCGTTGTCGTGATGCAGAAACCAGTCACCTGATCGCCAAAGTTCCGGGCGTTTTCTCCTCACAACCTCTCGCAGACGCCTTAAAACATCCAAGTAAAAGTGCTGGTTAACAGTCTGGCCAGGGGGTACGAATTCCCGATGCACAATTCCACGAACATCAAAAAAGACAATCATCATGGTCTTCACATTTGACCTCACCTGCCTTGCTTTTTTTTTTTTTTTTTTTTTTTTTTTTTTTTTTTTTGTCTGAGAGAGTTGGGAGTCCCCTCCTGGCTTGACCCTTGCTTGGCTTCATACCTGTAACACTAACTCTCATCCCCTGTAATGACTTTGTTCAGGAAGTTTGGATCACGTGCAATCTCTGTTTTCAAGTCCTGACACATATTCATGCGGGCGGATGGTTTTGTGCTCCTGTGTGAGAAGGCGCGGAACAAATTTAGCAGCAACACGTCTCATGTGCAAATCGTCCCTCAAAATCCGCTGGCACGAGCTCCAACTGATTCCTGTCGCTACTGAATTTTGTCGATCATTTGGCGACGATCCTCGTTGATCTTTTGGCGGACCTTTTCAATGTTCTCCTCATTTAGCGATGTTGAAGGGCGTCTAGAACGAGCTTGGTCTTCAACATACATCTCACCACGTTTAAAGCGCCCAAACCACTCAAAAACATGTGTGCGGCTCATAGCGTCCTCCTGGAAAGCTTCCTGAAGCATTGGTGTGTCTCCATTGCAGCTTTTTTTAAGGAGGAAACAAAATTTCACACACACTCTTTGTTCTTTTAAAGTTGCCATAATGACTTCCCAGCGGTAACCCGCCAAAAGTCGGAGAAACACAATACCACACTTCCACGTTCAGCTTTACACTGACAGCCGTCTGCACAGCTGTTTCATGAAGGTCTCTAAAACACCATCTAGCGTGAGAACCCTACACTACGTCTACGAGTGGCAGCGCCTCCGGAGTCTGGTTTCTTTTTGGTCCCCCCTCGTATTTAGTGTTCATACTCCTACAAGCAGCAACAAAATCATAAAATTTAACATAGAAAATAAACACGGTGTTCATTTTTATCTGTGGTTTCACCGCGCAAAATGTGACGTCATCATTAGCATCGCTGCTGGAGCGAGTTTATATACGATTCCCTACCGGCTTGCGATCGTACTTGATCTGCTGACAGGGGCTTTGAGGCCCTCCTCTACCGGGAGGTAAATATACTATTTGAGAGATGGATCCTCTAATGAATGTGAGCTCTAAATGATGGATAAATGCAAACATCTAGCAATTTGTTGTGTCTCTGTGAAGATATATAGCTTAATATAATTTAGTAAAGGAATATCAAATTAATAACAGTATTAATTTCAAAACATGTTAATAAAGAAACAGTATTTTCTTTTCTTTTTGTCCTTTCAACAGTGCACGTAATATCGAACAATGAATGAATAAATGAATGAATGAAATGGATGATGTGATACTCAAATGAGTTCAGGGTCCCTAGAGCTCAGAGTTACCCGACATTCGTCTTCGTAGGATAAGGGAATAGTTAGCGAGTTACGAACTCGCGCCCACTTGAGTGTGAGGTACACACGCTAACTCATATTACGGAGGTGGACAAGAAACAGATTATTGATATTATATATTTTTAACATTTACTTATATTTTTATTACTTCTAAATTGGAACTGTAACTTTATAGCGTCGAGTGTTTTTCATTTTGAGAATGAGAAATCTTGTATCTTGTAAATGTTTGATTCACCTATTGGTTTTAAAAGACATAAGGATATCAACATTAATAAAGACATTTTAATTAAGCGTGAGAATGGCAAAAAGTTTATATCACGTATACTGAAAAAACGTAAGACGTTTATGTTGCAAACAAAAGTATGTCAATTTGACGCTGCCTGGACACTTTTGAGAACATTACGCTCTGAGGGACTTCTCCGAATGCTGGATAGCGCTGCATAAACTCCTCCATGCAGCGGTTTAAAATATATCTATACGTCGCACTAATTTTAATGCCGATAGGAAAGTAGCATTGCACCTTGATGACGCGGTGCTCTGTCTACATATCCACCTTTAGAGTAGAAACGTGCTACTTTACATATGTACTGGAATGATAATCATGATTGCCGTAAAGAGGAGTGAAAGGCGAGGCCGGTTGTATTAGTTATTAGCGCAATCACACTCAGAGCGTTGTAGTCAATTACCGTTCCGCAAACATTACCGCTTCTTCTCCGTAGAGGGCGCTATGATTTCAAGATAGACTCACCAGTCAACTATGACGTCATTCTTGCTCAATCGGAGGGCGGGAAATAACGAATAAAATGAGCACCCTGTATATTGCAAAATAGTGACGCTATTAAGGGGTAGAGCCAGGCTGAAAAATTCAATGCCATAGCCGGGATTTGAACCACGGATCTTCTGGTTTCCATCCAGCCGTACTAACCATTTGAGGTACTATGGCCAACGTGCCAACATGACATTAAATTCCCCAACTGACTCGTGTTTCTCCCGGTAAACCACTAGGAGTTCTCATAAACACATGAGACAACTACCTTAATGGCGACTTACTATGCTGTAAGTACTTTTAAGGCCCGGGCTTTATAGTTCGGACTACTATTAGGTACGGAAAACAGAAGATCCGTGGTTCAAATCCAGGCTATGGCATTGCATTTTTCAGTCTGGCTCTACCCCTTCATAGTGCGTCCTACACACGGCTAGTGTGAAAGAACAATTAATTTCCAGTGTCGCTATTCTCATAGCTATATTTTATGTGATCATCTAAGGTTTTGTTTCCTTCAAATTATTTGTTTATTTCAGCGCCGATGTTAGCGAGGAAAGTCGATTAGACACCTAGGAGTGCTCCGCTTCCTAAAGCAGAAACCCTCAGCATCCCTTTGTGGTACCAGTGTCAGGTCCTCTTCAAAAGATCCTTGCTCTGTACTTTAAGAGATCTGGTATGTATGAAAGAATTTTTAAACACTCATGAATGACCATGTTTGTCACGTACAGGTATAGTCACAAGGTTTGAAATGTGCTATGGAGGGCGTTCTAAATTCAGTTGATATTTTGATTTTAATATGTTAATGATGTTTTAAACAATCATTTAAATAACAGAGCAATTTAATTAATTTAACTTCTCTAGCCTATTACACACGTACTACGTGTTATATACTTTTTAAATCATTAATCACTGGAATTAATCATCAGTTGCAATTGCAAAACATACCTCGAGACATAGAGCTAAATATCTTAAGTAGGAATACATTGTATTGACAGTGGATTCTCAGTTAAATTTAAAAATTGTGAGATATTTCTTTTAGACTCCCTTAGTTTATCTTTCATAGTTGTTCTTTCACACTAGTTTTATATGAACTTCTCGCCATGGTAGCGCATTACCACAGAGGGAATACTGGTGGACCAAGTTAAAACTTTTGGTGTGAATACTTTTAAAAACATAAGAAGTATTTGGTTAAACGTGAAGGTCATAGATCTTAAATGTCCTCATTTAAAACAAATTTTCATAACATATACACATATAACAATTTGTAACTTAAAACTTCACTTACTTTATAAGGAAACATGATAATTCATACAAATTCTCCGGGATCGCGATTTTATGTAAACTTATACACATCTTCAGCCGGAAACAAAGCTGTCACAATGGGTAATCCTCTTTTACCTTTTTTGCTGATCTTTTTCTGATTTCTTTTCGAAATGCAAGTCGCTAAATCATTCCCTTTAATTTTTAAAGTTTGGTATAGATATGTTGATGGCATTTTTGCAATTGTTTCTGATAAACTCATAAACGATAAATTCATAAACTCATAAATTTGCAAGATAAGGCTATAAAATTTGCATTAGAAACCGAAATTAATGGATTTCTTCCTTTCCTAGGTCTAAAATTAATAAGAAATAATAATAAATTAAACTTTGGTATTTATAGGGAGTCTACTCATATTGATAATTAGATAAAAAATATTTTTAACTCTTTTCCGCATAAATTTGCTGTTTTCCATAGTTTGATTTATAGATTAATAAATATACCCCTGAATAAAGATGAATTTAATAAAGAATATAAACATATAATTAATAGTGCTTTAATTAATGGTTTTAGTAAAGACTTTATAAATAAAAAAATTGAAAAATTCAAATATCAAAAAACTGTTAATGATATCTCTACCCTTAGGAAAATAAAAGACGATTATATTTTTTAAAAAATTACTTACCTTTCCTGGGTTAATTAAAATTTTCATAAAAATGTTAAAAAGTTTGGTATAACTTTAGTTCCTGAGAATAAATATAGTGTTAAAAATTTATTGCATTTCTCTATGGAAGATAAAATTCCTAATAATAAAAAATCTGGCATTTATCAGTTTAATTGTTTCGATTATGATAAAGTTTATATTAGAAAGACAAAACGCAATTTAGAAACCAGAACGAAAGGACATTTTCGTAACATTAAGTATAAACAAAGTGATAAATCGGCCGTAGCAGATCATTTTTGGTCATTTAACCATGAAATAAATCCAGAAGTTAAATTATTAAAACAATTAAATGGTTCGATAGATTTAATGGTTTGGGAAAAGATATTTATTTTAAAAACAAACATCGCGTAATGAATTTTGAAATAGCGGTAATCGATTCTGTTTTTAAATATGTTTCATTTTCAGTTTTTGGTAGTACTAACAAGAACATAACATCTAGTGTTCGTAACGATGGCGACAGCTTTGTTGTTTCCGGCTAAAGATGTGTATAAGTTTACATGACATCGTGATCCCGGAGAATTTATAAGAATTATCATCATTTCTTTTAACATAAGTAAAGTTTTAAGTTACAAATTGTTATATTTGTTTGCTTCACTGTTATAGCTTCATATTTCACGTATTTACTAACTTTTCATAACTTTCGATATTGAGCCTAATGTTCATAAAATGATAATTTTGCCATGTGGGAGAATGATTACATAGGAAGCTAAGGAAGAACACGTTTAAAAAAACCGTTTGCATTTCTAGACTAGAGAAAAAAAATAATCAAAATGACAAGTGGAATTCAAGAACTGATATAGCTGTGGAAACGTAGAGACAGACTGAAGAATCCAATACCATAGCCGGGATTTGAACCACGAATCTTCTGGTTTCCGTCCAGCCGCACTACCATTGTGCTACTATGGCCATCGTGCCGATATGACATTAAATTCCCCAACTGACTCGTATTTTCCCGGTAAACCACTTAGGAGTTCTCATAAACACATGAGACAACTACCTTAAAGGCGACTTACTACATGTAAGTACTTTAAGGCCCGGGCTTTATAGTTAACCACTATAAAGTACTTACAATGTAGTAAGTCGCCATTAAGGTAGTTGTCTCATGTGTTTATGAGAACTCCTAAGTGGTTTACCGGGAAAATACGAGTCAGTTGGAGAATTTAATGTCATATCGGCACTTTGGCCATAGTAGCACAATGGTAGTGCGGCTGGACGGAAACCAGAAGATTCGTGGTTCAAATCCCGGCTATGGTATTGAATTTTTCAGTCTGACTCTACGTTTCCACAATTTAGCCTACACACGGCCAGTGTGAAAGAACAATTAATTTCCAACTGATATAGCTGTTCACTACGTGCATCTATTACTGTTGATTAACAAATACATTGAATCATACTTCTTGGAAATTATTAAGTGTAATAGTATATCTACAATGTTTAAAATTTGAGTGTTTTGGATTGAAAATTGATAAAGCATATTTAGAATGTGACCATTTAGCTAATTTCCCATCGCTGGTGCAACTGGTGCATATCAGCCCGACCAACTGGCCTTAATTGCCGCTAATGGTCGGCGTGCCTAGCAGAACAATAGCCGTTGTCTGTCGTGTTTCTGCTCCCAAAGATTCATTTTGGCTGTTTGTAGCATTTTCGTCTTAAAAAAAATCTCTCGCCAAGCGTGATTCATTCAGTTAGGCAATTAAGATGATTTATTCGACGGGTAAGTTAAGGTGCCTTGAACTAAGAGAAAATAGCTTTCAGTTGTCAGTGAACATTTCTGGATTCAGTGGACAGTGCGAACTGCAGTTCAGTTGTGAGTCGTAACTCAGCAGTTAAGTTTTGGTTTGATCTGATGGATCAATTGCTTTTGTTGTCAGTGTATAAACAATGTCACTTTGTGCTGAGTGAAAAATAAAATGTGTTTAGCAGCGGTACAATGTTTACTCCATTTATTCTAGCATTTCAATATAGGCCTAAAGTTTAAAACAAACTCTCATTCTGAGAAAGTGAAGCGAGATATAGAAATAATTTTCTGGTTGTATCATGTAAAAATGTTTTTGTTTCTAGCAACAAACGAAGCTGCGTCTGGGAATTCATGTTCTGGTGGGACTGCTTCTTGGAGGAATGTATTACGGAATCGGAAATGAAGCCTCAAAGATCTTCAGTAATACTGGCTGCATCTTCTTTTTCTTCATGTTCATTTTCTACACCAACGCTCTACCGTATGTGACAACATGTAAGTAAAAGTCTATAACAAACATCTAAGGACAACGCAACACAGTTACAGTGGTCTTATTTGGCATTGATTCGTACTGATGAAACGGTATATATTGAGATAGAACAGGTTCATTAAGTTAAAGGACATCTGATGGTTAATTTGAGATAGGAGACTTATGGCGTTTTGGTTCAAATGTGGAAGTTACGGCTATTATGTGTTTCAAATGATAAGAGTTCTCGCCTGTAGCGAATCAGAGGCGTTAGTGCCTTCACCGTTGCCACCTCGTTATTCCCACTCTTTTTATATTTCCCTCTCTCTCTCTTTCTCTTTCGTACACTTGCGATTGTTCGTGGAGCTAGACGTAAGAGAACGCAAACTGAGTTTTCCAAAGTTTTATAATAAAGCAGTTGTTGAAATTACAATAGCAACATAGATAATCGTATATTACGCAAATGTTTTAAATATTTAGTTTAAAGTTAATTATAGTTTATGAATTTACTTAGTTTTCTAATCCAACGAAAATACCAGCGGTGCATTTGTATAGCTGCGAATGTTACTTATCTTAAGAGATATTTCGTCATTGTCATTGTCTTCAACGTGTGAGTACTGTAAGTTTATGATGATAGGTTTCAAAATCTCGTTACGTGTTATTTCTTTCCAAAGTGTCTTCTTGTAGTTTATCTGATGTCTCACGCAGTTTTCCTAGTCTCGTTGTGTTCCTTGTCAATTTCTTCCTGAATAAATCGTTCTACGTCAGTCAGTTTAAAAATATTATTTCTGTTTGCACACAAATATTGTTTCTGTGTGAGCCCACATTAACTCAATTGGATTGTTTTAGCAGTAGTAAAGGGGGCGGGGGGACGGAGGATTGCGTCTCACTGATCCAGTTGATACACTTTTTCATGGAAGTCATTGTCTTCAACGTCTGAGTACTGCAAATTTATGATGATAGATTTCAAAATCTCGTTACGTGCTATTTCTTTCCAAAATGGCTTCTTGTAGTTTATCTGATGTCTCACGCAGTTTTCCCAGTCTTGTTGTGTTCCTTGTCCATTTATTCATGAATAAGTCGTTCAACGTCTGTCAGTTTGAAAATATTATTTCTGTTTGCAACATAATTTGAGCCCACATTAACTTAATTGGATTGTTCTAGCAGTAGAAAGGCAGGGGGGGGGTGTGGATCGCGTCTCATTGATCCAGTTGATACACTTTCTCATGGCTGAGTAGCTGAATAATGCTGCTTTGAACTCTCTAGAATAAATAGAGATTACGAACCATTCATAAACAAAGATATAATGTGACCAGACACGTTCTGCCAGACTAGCAAGAGGTGTATCGTTTCCTTTCATCGAATTTAACAAACACCTTGGCTTATTCAAAGTACATATTTCTTTTACCACGTCATGTCAAATGTTTACGTTTCAGTTCTGAGTAATTTCGAATGTACGTTCACGCATACATGCCAAACAATAATGGTATTCAATTACAGTGCTTACGTCGCAATGCATTGTTTTAATATAATATTATCTACTTTATCTATTTGTATTAGGAAAACTATCTGAGCTAAAAATATGGGGTTTTCAAGGTTATGTTAGATACACGTCTCTCTACCTTCCTCATGGATTAGATTTGGCGAAATCTGAATTTTTGTCTTGGCGCGAATATTATTTCATACAGATTGATTAATTTGGCGCTCCTCACACACCACTTAGTGGGAATGCAATACGACAACACCGCAGGTCTCCGATTGGTTGCTCACGTGGTAGTGCTCAAGGACAAACACCTTCCCATTTGAAACACATAATAATATGTTTCTTCAGTGCCAGTACGCCGCTGACAACAGTGCAGTGGCAACATACGAAAATGAAGAGACGCGTTGGATCACTCCCTCTAGCGCAATGGTTATGATGTTAGCTTTCAAGTGAAATGTAAACGAGTTCGAGTCTCCTTTCCTTGTTTTTGTCGTTTTTTATTTTTGTTTTGTATTGCTGTTTTGTTGTTCCTTTAATGTATTGCCTAAGCTTTCAATACTTGTCTAAATGTATGCATTTTACGGAGTTATTTCACCTTGTAAGTGTATACAATTCTTTCTAACAGAGGTTTAATACTGTTTAATACTTTCACAGGCTGTATGCCTAAAAGGGAAGGTGGTTTAAAGAATGAATGAACTTACATAAAATGAAAAGGAAATGCAACTCTTTACATCAGTGCGTAAAATATGAAGCTATTAACAGTGAAGCAAACAAACATATACAAATGCAACAATTTGTAACTTAAAACTTCACTTATCTTTAAAGAAATGGTGATTTTCTTATAAATTGTCCGGGATTTCGATTTCATCTAAAACTTTTACACATCCTCAGCCGGAAACAAAACTGTTGTCATCGTTATGAACGCTAGATGTTAATATGTTTTTGTCAGTACTACCAAAATCTGAAAATGAAACAAATTTAAAAACAGAATCGACCGCCGATATTTCAAAATTATTACGCAATGTTTGTTTTTTAAAATAAATATCTGTTACCAAACCATTAAATCTATCGCACCATTTAATTGTTTTAATAATTTAACTTCTGGATTTATCTCATGGTTAAATGACCAAAAATGATCCGCTACGGCCGATTTATCACTGTGTTTGTACTTAATGTTACGAAAATGTTCTTTCGTTTTGGTTTCCAAATTACGTTTTGTCCTTCCAATATAAACTTTATCACAATCGAAACAATTAAACAGATAAATACCAGATCTTTTATTATTGGGAATTTTATCCATTTTAGAGAAATGCAATAAATTTTTAACACTATATTTATTTTGAAGAACTAAAGTTACACCAAATTCTTTAAAAATAATATCTGTACCCTTAAAAAATGAAAGACGACCATAATCTTGAAAAAGTTACTTACCATCCTTGGGTTAGTAAACATTTTCAAAAAAATTTATTATATTATAATAATATTATATAATAATATTATAATATAATAATATAATAATATATTATTGTGCCACATCGTTGTCCTCTCCTTCCACTTCACACATTCTTCGAGCTGCGGCAGCGGCTTCATAATCTTGTTTCCAGTAGTATTTTAGAAGGACTCTAAGTTCATACTTTGTTATCTCCATTTTGTGATTGTTTATGAACAGTTGAAGACTGATACATGCTCGCTGTATACGTAACAATTCTGTAAATAGCATTGTCAAACCAAAGAAACCCAAAACATTTTCCAAAACGCCATAATAAGAAAACCGACGTTAGTTATGAGACAACCTAAGTGTCAATATAGCTAAAACTTTGGTAATTATTATGACCAAGTTTGGTATTTTAATGGTTTCAGATCCGTCCGAAACGACAGTCTTCCTTCGTGAACATCACAACAACTGTTATTCTATTACGGCGTACTTCTTGTCCAAAGTTATCGCTGATCTGCCTGTGTTGGTGAGTATAGACATTTTCTAACATTTCAAAGATGCTGTAAATATTCGCCATTTTTTAAATACTGTATTTTTCAGGTACTTTGTCCTACAGTGTTCCTCATGGCGGGGTATTTCCTGACAGACCAGCCCACGGATGGCTTCAGATTGCTCCAGTTTTGGCTTGTGTGTGTCCTGACCACAGCCATGGGACAGACAGTTGGACTTGCTACTGGAGCTGCGTTCGATACCCAGGTACATATGCGTTTCATATCGGCAACATAAGGCTTCCATTGTGTTATTTATTTGCAGACTCACGCGCTATCTTACTTCAGTCAGTTTCATTAGATTTAGGATCACCAAAAACTACGAGTACATAGTTCTAGCTTATTGTTATTAGTAGGGCCCGGAAGTTGTTGACCTAAAAGTTCTCTAAAAATGAGCTATTTAATGCACTTAAAATATAAAAAATGCACTAAAATGTAAAAAAAAAAAAAAAAATGACATAGAAAAAATCAAAAGTTTCTTTCATAATAATGAATTAATAACTGCCACAGACCAATAATGAATATATAGTTCGAATAACCACATTTTGAGATTGAATTTCTTTGTAAACAATACAGTTATTGCTACTAAATAATACATAAATTCAAAATTCATCAGGTCATTTTCAATTTTATAAAATATGAAAACATAAGTTACTGTACCCATGTTGCTTGTTGCTGGTGTTATTTGCGTGTTTAAATGTGTACTGTACACCAGTTAGGTAGAGCACGCGCATTCCAAAGTTGGCCGCAAATAAGCTACATGTTGAATTACGACATGAGGTTGGGCATCTCGCAACAATGAATGCAACTGTCGCTGCCTTATCAGTTATACCTCCAAAGTTAATGCCTCATTGGATTTGAGTGTAACAATTTCATAGAACAACCACAAAAAATAAACTACACATTATTTCACTTGCGATATTTTGTTCTTAGACTGAATAAATATTGTTATAGATGGCAGAAACTGAAGGTTAGAAGAAATATGAGAGGTCGTGGGCTCGATTATGTTTTAGGGTGTTTTACCTGGCCACTAGAATCTGGCCTCCAATTTTCTGTCCCTCCATTTCACCACATTTCACAGTTTATATTTTATTTAGTTTGCTTTAAAACTCTGTTCACTTTGTGGCAACTATAAATGTTGGAAAATTTCTTACGTATTTCTAGACATTTCGTAATGATTCAGATTGTGCAATTGTTTTGTGGTGTATGAGTGTGTATGCGTGAAGAGCTTAACTCAAAAGTGAAATGTTGCGTAAATATGTAATTTAGTACAGCCTTCTAAAGGTATACCAGCAATTACACACACACACACACACACACACACACACACACACACACACACACACACACACACACACACACACACACAAAACCCTTAAAAACTGCCCCTTACATGTAAAATATTTTATTTTATTTATGATTCTCACTAAGGAATACTTCTTTCAATATGTTCTATTCATGTCACCATGAAGCTTATATAAAATATCTTTAAAATCATAATTGTCTTCAAAGACTTTAAAAATCTTGGGGGTTCTTTCCGATAAGAGCCTGTGTTACACAAAACACAGTTTTATAATTCATTCACTTTGTCAAAACAGAGCGTTAAAAATCCAACGCTATAAAACAGTGTGTTCTCCGTGGAAATATTGAATGATATTCACCAACAAAGAATGCACCTATGATATAAATGGCTTAAGGATTTCTTTTACTGTGCACAGTAATACATTTTCATTTAGAGTATTAAGAATTATCTTTAACATACAGGGTATATAAATGAAAATCGGGGCTTTAACTTTTTATAATATTTATTACATTCAACTTACAATTATAAATTATATATCAAATGAAAAAGCATCTCAAACAGTTTTACCAATAACCTTATAAATGTTCAATGTGACTACCCTTTGTCACACGGCACACATCAAATCTATAGCCGAGTTATTCCCAAACGTTGATAAATGCATATTCAGTAATAGTAGCTACAGCTGCTTCAATTCGTTTTGTTAATTCAGGGAGGTCAGCTGGTAGCGGAGGCACATGATCCTTGATGATGCCCCAAAGGTAAAAATCGCACGCCGGTAGGTCAGGAGAACGTGGAGGCCATGCATAGCAAGCTCTGTCACTGGGGGCTTTGTGGCCTATCCAGCGCTCGGGTACCGTGACGTTCAACCAATCGCGTACTTCGTTATGCTAGATAGGTGGCGCACCATCTTGCTGGAAAATGAAATTCTCTGACTCATTTTCTTCCAACTGAGGGAAGAGCCATTGCTTTAGTGTATCAAGATAAGAAGTTCCAGTTACAGTAGATTCACCAAAAAAGAAAGGCCTATAAACTTTTCGCTGGGATACGGCACAAAAACATTCACTTTAGGGAAATCTCGTTGCATTTGTACCATCTCGTGAGGATTTTCAGAGCCCCAGATGCGCACATTATGAGTGTTAACATGTCCCTAAGGTGAAAGGTCGATTCATCATTGAAGACAACACGGTCCATAAAATCGTCATCGTCATGAAACATGTCGTTTGCAAAGTTGGCATGTAATCTGTGGTCTGTCGGCTTTAGAGCCTGTAATAATTGTAAATTGTAAGGACGTAGCCGTAAGCGTTTTCTTACATCTTTGTAAACAGTCGACAGAGGAACTTGTAATTCACGACTAGCCTTCCGGACTGATTTCTTTGAGCTACGAGTGAACGACTCTCTCACTCGCTCAACAGTCTCTTCACTTACTCTTGGTCGTCCCGTGCTCTTCCCTTTACAAAGGCAGCCGGTTTCTTCAAATTGATGATTCCATCTAGGAATGTTATTATCACTAGGAGGATCACAACCGAACTTAATGCGGAACGCAGGTTGCACAGTAACTACAAATTCGGTCTTTACAAACTGCAAAACACAAAACGCTTTCTGTTTACTAGTCGCCATATTTGCTACTACCGCTGTCTAGCGGATTGCGGCAGAAACATTGCACGCATATGCGCATTGGCGCCAACAAACAAAACTGAGTTGCTTTTTCATTTGACATATAATTTATAACTGTAAGTTGAATGTAATAAATATTATAAGGAGTTAAAACTCCGACATTCATTTACATACACTCTGTAAATTAATTTATGCTCTGCTTGACAGATGTATTTACTTGCATGTTTGAGTCCTAAGGGTTACTAAATGGACAGCATTTGGCCGCGCCGTGGCTCAGTGGTTAGACCGCTTGGCTCTCACCAAGGCGGCCCGGGTTCGATCCCAGGCGACCGCAAAGTGAGATTTGTGGTGGACAACACGGCACTGGGGCGGGTTTTCTCCGGGATCTCCGGTTTCCCACGCCATCTCATTTCACCGGTGCTCCATCTTCATGTCATGTATCATCAGTGTCATCGCCTGCGGTGCCGTATGTAGTAAAAGCGGGCGTTTAACACTACACATTTGGACAGCATTTTGTGTGCGTTAGAGGATTCAGTCAACTGAACAAACGAGGCATTATATGCAACATTTTCTTCGTTTTTATGGCTCATATATTTTCTATTAAACTGCAGAATAAAACAAATGGTATTAAGCATCTTTAATGCTATAACATTACCTACATCCATTCCAACCTTGCAAGTCACGATTCGCCACTGTTTATGAGTACTTAAGACAAAATTAAATAATGCGCTATATTTATCATTAGGTATAGCCTTGAGTCTTAGATTCTAATATTTAGAGCATTTGGTTTCTTACAATTTTTAAAAATAATAAGTTACAATTTAAATAAAACATGGGACGTTTCTTTTCTGCATGATTTCTTAAGGAGCGTTCAAAAAAGATAAACACAGGCAATGCGGACTTATGGTTCTAGTAAATTCTAAGTTTAAGTTACTGAGAAATGGCATAACAACTGTTAAAGACTACGATAAAATTGTGCTTTCAGTTCGGTGTCTTTCTGGTACCTGCTGTCACTATACCAATGCTGCTGTTCTCCGGATTCTTCATGAATCTGCGGGACATCCCAACTTCCCTGAAATGGCTGGCGGACTTAAGTTATTTTCGCCAAAGCTTCGAAGCCGCCATGGTGACCATCTACAGCTACAACAGAACGGATCTAGAATGTTCTTTACCCTATTGTCACTTTAAGTCAGCGAATAAATACCTGGAGGAGTTCGCCATGGATCAAGCTAGTTACTTCGTTGATGTATTGTCGCTACTGGCTTGGATAGTTGCTCTACAGGCTTTAATTTTCGGCATTCTTAAATTTAAGTTACGGTTTGGTCAATAGTGTTATTGTTTTCTTTTATATGTACATATGTTTTAATAAATGTTTTTATTCAATGCAACGGTTTATATCACAATTTATATATGTTATAAACATTATGGAACAAAAATATATTTTAAAATAAATAGTCGAACTGAAAGATTCAATGCCACGGCCGGTAAAATATATGAGTCAATTGGAGATTTAATGTCACAACTGCACGTTGGCAATGGTAGCTCAATGGGTAAGAGTGGCTGGACGGAAACCAGGAGATCCGTGGTTCAAATCCCGGCCGTGGCATTGAATTTTTCAGTTTGACTCTATCCATCCAAAACCTCAGGCTATATACGGAAAGTGCAGCTCACTGGGTAAAAGCAACTGGACGAAAACGAGGATATCCGTGGTTCATATCCCGGTCATGGCACCGAATTTTTCCAAAACCGTAGGCTATACATGGCTAATGTGAGGGAATGATTAATTTCCATCAATTAGCTTAAATAATAAGAGATAAATAATGAAGCCTGGGACTCAAGTACTTACGATAGTAAGTCGCCACAAACGGTGTATCTCGGATATGAGAGCCCCTAGTGGGAAAATATATGATTCAATTGGAGAATTTAATGTCATGACAGCACGTTGGCCATGGTAGATCAATTGGTAAGAGCGGCTGGACGAAAACCAATAAAAGATCCGTGGTTCAAATCCCGGCCATGGCATTGAATTCTTCAGTTTGACTCCATCTATCCAAAACCTTAGCCTATACACGGCTAGTGAAAGGAACGATTAATTTCCATCAATTAATTTATAAACATTCCTATTTTAAAATGTTTAATGTCGCAGATATTTTAACAAATGTGTTAAGAATTTGCTTTAATAGTGAAGCAAGAGAGAAGTCATTTGTTAAGCCAGAGCTTAGCATATTAGCACAGAATATGTTCCACAAAGGGAACATAGCAAAGGCAGGACAGCAAACAAATGGACATCGCAAACAATCATGCTCTTTAAAAGAATTGAGGACGTTAATTTTAAAATATACCTTTGAAGCTTTGTGGTAGTTTTGCAGGTAAGCAGCTTCCTGTTATAAAATATAAATGAATAGAATAAAACAAAAATTTGAATTAATGAATAAACTAAAATATATTTGTATAAAATTAAATACTGGATGTAGAGCAGATCGATTCCTGAATTTTTCCAGTGTTATTTGACTTGTATGAGGTCTGGCATTGTCTTACTGCATAAGAATTCTGTTTCTATTAACTAATGCTGGGTACCCCTACTTCAGAACTTGATTAACTCACTGTAGGTGTTGATAACAAATCTCCTATCCTCTGGGGACCCTTTGGAAGTGTTTCAGTTAACTAATGCTGAGTACTCTTGAACTTGAACTCGTTCCAGTTTTTGAGAATAAAGCTCTATATTTTCCGGCGTCGATTTGGAAGGTAAAAACCCGGGACATTTTGGAAGATACTTGGCAATGGAGGCGCTGTTATCTGTTTACACCAGGGGTGCTCAATTGTGCAGCACACGGTTCGTTCCCCTACACAGGTTGTTTTCCCCACAACACTGACCAAGGCAGCGAGAGACAGAGGTAGCAGTCAGTGGCGTTGCTACTGACGTTTAGCATATATTTGTTCTAGGTGAAGCCAGATCACAAAAACTGGAAGCACCTGTTAAATATGACCCTAATGTTGAAAATTTGGTACAGCTTTCTTATAAACTGGCGGAACTTATTGGAAAAAAAAATATGAAAGCATTTAGTGAAGGCGAATTTATCAAGCAAAGCTTGCTAGTTGCTACTAAGGAGTTCAGTCGATTTATTTGCATTAGTCAGTCTCTCTCGAGGTACAGTAACGAGACGTATAGAAGAATTGTGTTGTGATTTGGAAGAACAATTAAATGATAAGGCCATTCAAAAGTTTTTCTATCGTCCTGCACGAATCGGTGGACAGATCTGACGAGGAGGTTAATTATATTTCTGAGGGGAGTTGATAATGAATTAAGTATCTTATTTATGGCACAATTGCGACTGTGGGAAGGACAACTGGTAGTTGCAGATTTATATCATTTCTATCCAATCGTGTTGCACTCCTTTAAAGCTTCCATGTAGTGAGACCCCACACGAGGTGCAAATGGAACTACTTTTCTGCAAAATTCCCCTACAGTGAAATGTTGCATCTAATTTAATGGCAGTCTTTGGCTCTACATATATCTGCAAACAAACCTTTTCAAAGATGAACTATACCAAAAGTGAGTATCCAAGCTAGATCAGAGACGATCACCTTGCTTATCTTTTTGAGACTGTGCAGTTCGTCTTTTGCAGCACACATAGGAGACCTTGTTAAACATAACTTGTGCCACAGAAGTCATCTTAAGAAACATTAGTTAGTAAGGAGTAAAGTATGAAAGCGAACGCTTATGATCTCCTATACGTCAGAATGATAGCGATGTTCCGCCACTGGAACTCGGTAACCACAGGTAAATGCACGATTCTATAGCAGCAGGTGGTAGGAGGTGATATCAGCCTCCCCTTCACTGCTTTAATTCAGCACCCCAGGATTACATCGTACGGTTGGCTATAAGAGGGAAGGAGAGGTACACAGCATGTACCTACATAACATAAGCCATGGTTTAGCTAAATACTACCGACAGACCAGTGGCCATGGAAGTCTCTGCTAGGGGTCGTTCTGGGGACTAGTTAAATTGACCAAGGCAATACACATGGACATGATAAGACCACACTTAAATGTACATACATAAACAAAACAATAATCTACCAAGATTAGCTCACAGACGTGGCATTATCTGCCAAAATAGTTATACATTCAAATTTTCGACAGGGAATACCACACAGTCCTGAACAAACAAATATCCAAAAAGAAGGTCTTATTTAGATAAGCTACATTATAATTAAGAAACCACATTCACATTTAATGCATGAAAACCAAAGTCTAACAAATTGAAGCCAGATTCAGAGCCGTTCCTGGCCGGATATCTTACCAAACATATTATTGGGTACTAACAATTAATGATACCGTCCTTATATTCTAGGACCTCACGTGTATCATAGAAGAAGACGCCTCCGTCCGGAGGTATACCAAGAATAAACAACCAAATCCCACTCCTGAATATCCAAGGTCACAAGTAGGACCTCGTCCTGGCGCCATTCTCTCACCTGGCCAAAGCTTTGCCTGGCCATAATATCCTCTCCCTGAATTCGCAGGTGCAATAATGGTACTGCTGGACTTCCTCTCCCGAATACTCACCGGTGGAGCTTTTTTTAGTGGGTAGGGCTGACGGTGCATTCCGTCAGAGGAGTTCCACACTCCGATCCCGGGGTTAGTGCATAAATGCATTTTTCCTTCACTCGGGTGGGGGGGGGGGCAGCATGTCACAAAATAGGTACATTATTGAAGGCAGACGCTAAGGAGCAGAACAAAACTGACTTATTTACTTTGTGGTGTGAAGATTCCGATTTCTGTATATCTGTTTCACTTGTACCTGTAGAGCTTCCATCTGTGGCGATGTTGTTTATAGGATGGATATCAACTGTTTTGTCTGTAAAGCTGGAATTCATTAAACCGATTAAAGTATTTGCTTTCTCTTCTTCTTCATCACTGCTATCCAAACTTACACTGATTGCTATTCTTTCTATTTCTTCTTCCATCAAGGCCTCTCGATGTCAGTATTCTTGTTGCAAGGGTTTAATCTTAATGCACGCATTTGTCCAATCCTCGTCAGTATTGTCGTTTAAGCAATAGCTGGTTAGTCGTTTAAGGGCGTTTAAAGTCGCACAACACATAATTTTCTGCTGTTTTTTGCCTCATGATATTCCATATCAGTTAAATGGGGTTTACATCGCAGTAATAAGGGACAATCTATGTATATCCTGGAATTCCACTAAAAATATGCCGTATATTCCTACATTTTCTTTTTTAAACTAAATCCCATTTCCTTCAATACTCGCCAGAATTTTCTCTATCCACCATCAAAATTAATTTTCTCATTTACTGCATAGAATAAATTTTTCACTGGTGGAGTCTTTTTACACTTTATAATACTCTGAAAAAGTTCTGCGAACGACACACTTATGGAAATCGTCCATTTGAAACTTCCTTTTCCGATTACGTTGTTTTCCTAGGGTGGTAGCTCATGCATCTGAAACACCAGCTTTTTGAAATTCTTTAACAATTCTTTTTGTTGTGGCTTCACTTTGCCTAATACCGTAACCATTCTAGCCACCGCCCTTTGCAAAGGAAAAAATAGACATTTTCGCTTTTCTTCCGCGCAGAACTGGAAAATATTCTGAATACATAATCCTTGTGCTTTAGAAGCTTAGAACCTTCCGAGGTACCCTTTTTTAAGTTTCCATGTTTGAAAATTATAAATTAAGACACGTACTTTCAGATACGATACTACATTGTACTGCGGTTCACATGTGTCACACCACAGTTAACAATATTATGCGTTTCAAATGGGAAGAGTTCTGGTGTCTAGCTAATCAGATGCCGTATCACACTCAGCGTTGCCAGCTTGTTACCCCACTCCATTTATATTTTCCTCTCTCTCTCGCACACTCATTAAATATGCAGCTCTGCTTGGCGCAGGCGTAAGGGTAGGCAAATTATATTTTACAATCTTTTACAATGATGCAGTTGCCAAAATAAAAATTGGAAAAGCATTTTCGCAAATTACGTATATTTTAAAATACCTATAACTATAATTATGGTTTATGAATCACCTGTTTTTCTAATCCAATGGAACTACCAGAGGCTCATCCATATCGCTGTCAATGTCACTTCCGTTAATAGACAATTCGCCATTGTCACCGTCTTCATCATCTGAGTCTTGCAAATTTATGATTATAGGTTCCAAAATCTCGTCACGTACTATTTATTTCTTAAAATAGTCTTCTTGAAGGTTTTCTGCATGCCTCACGCAGTTTTCCCAGTCCTGTTGTGTTACCTTATCAATTTCTTCGTGAACAAGTCGTTCAACGTCCGTCAGTTTAAAAGTATTATTTCTGTTTGCAATCCTCCTTTTTATTTGAGCCCAAACCAACTCAATTGGATTATATTGGCAGTGGTAAGGTGGAAGGCGTATTACCTCGTGTCCCGTTTCAATTGCAAGTTGATCCAGCTGATACACTTTTCCGTGTTTTTAAACGGAAGTATTCTTTGCAATAACTCATTTTAGTTTCTGTTCCCGAACAATCTTTGAAGAACGTGTACACCTTAAAAATAATACTTGGAGCCTGACTTGGCAATACCTGCCTTTTTCACTCGCCACTAAATTTACCAAGGGGCCATTACACTATTTAACTCTTACTCTACTGTTGTGTAAAGAACAACTGAATGATATTGATCTGAACTCTCCAGAGTAAGTAAACACTTCTTATCCAGCATTCATTCATAAACATAAGCATGCAGCATTCCACAGGCTAACAGGAAATTAAGTGTTTGCTCTTTCTCGAATTTAACACCTTGACTTATTCACAGTAATTCTTTTATCCGTTATGTCAGCGGTTTAAATTTTAGTTCTGAGTAATTAAAAGTGTATGTACATACATACACACCAACCACTTTGAACTCTCTAAAGTAAATACAGATTACAAACCATTCATAAACATAGATATAATTGGCAGCAGGGCAGCAGGAAATTTGTTTCCTCTCACTCGAATTGGCTTATTCAAAGTAATTACTTTATCACGTTTCAGTTCTGAGTAATTACAAATATGCCTACACGCATACATGCCAACCAATAATGATATTCATACAGTGCTTACGTCGCGATTTATTGTTATAATACATGTAATAGTGGTTTGTTTATTTATTTGTATTAGAAAAACTATTTGAGCTAAAAATATGGGGTTTTCATGGTTATGTTAGACACATTGCTCTCTACCTACCACATGGATCAGTTTCGGCAAAATCTGAATTTTTGATTTAGCGCGAAAACTATTTCATACAGATTTATTAGGTTGGCGCTCGTCACACAGCACTTAGCGGGAATGCAATAGGACAACACCGCAGGGCTCCAATTGGTTGCTCACCTAGTAGTGCTCAAGGGCAAACACCTTCCTATTTGAAACACATAATAAATTAACAACTCAATACACAGCCTATAGTTAGCCATCACAGCACTCGTATTTCCTACTACTGCCGCACGTAAACAAGGCTCATGGGATAATACTTCTAGTTAATCCCACCGCAAGAATTCCGCAGTAAGAATTTTCTGTAACGACAACATTTGCTGGCTGACGGGTATCAAGCCACTGTTTCGTGGTTACGAATACACTCAATGTAACAGTTCTGATAATCGTACCATCTCACTAAATAGTAATAAGCTGACAACAGATATCCACTGTACATAAGCACTGATAAGGTATCATTCCATGTTTTTCTGCAAAACTATGCGTGTATTTTCAATATAAAGTGATTTAGATCTGTTCCAGAACGTGTATGTACTTTAATTTTTTCGTCTCCATTATCTAAATGCTGAAATCATGTTTGTACAACTCGACCACTACCGACACCTTCACCTTCAACTGCAAGTATTCTTCGAGCTGCAGTAATACATTCTCTAACTTAAAAAGGTTTAGTTTTACCAGCTGATGGCCGCCAACATGCTAACATTACTCAGTAATAACCATAGCATCCTTTGAATACTTTTGACAATAAGCTTATATTCGTACAAAATAAACCCAATTAAGAAACCTGCATTGCTTATGAGACAATTTAATACCCACTAAGCTAGAAAATGTAATATTTATACGAGGGTAGGTCAAAAAATAATGCCTCCTATACCTTTTCTCTTTTAATTGCCAAGAAAATTGAATCCAATTTACATAGCTTGAAAACTACAACATTGACGACTAATTTTTCACTATTCAATATAATCTCGGTCCTTTTCCACAGTTTTAGTCCACCTTTTAACTAGGGCATGTATTCCAGTGTGGTAAAACACACGATCTTGCTTCCTAAGCCATTGACGCACGAACGTTTTCACAGCCTCCTCATCTTCAAAATGAGTCCCACGATGAGCTTCCTTTAGTGGCCCGAACAGATGGAAGTCTGATGGTGCCAGGTCAGGGCTGTATGCGGGGTGAGGTAAAACTTGCCATCCCAATTTCTCAATTTCTACAGTGGTGTAACGGCTGGTGTGTGGTCTTGCATTGTCATGCAAAATAAGAACATCCGCCATAGTTTTTGTTGGGCGAACTCGGCGAAGACGTTCTTTTAGCCATTTGAGAGTTCTGACGTATGGAACAGAATTTATTGTGCATCCTTGCTCCAAAAAATCAATCATAAGCGCACCCTCTGCATCCCAAAACATTGTCGCCATAACTTTCCCTGCCGACCACTGAGTTTTGAATCTTTTCTTCTTCGGTGACGTTGTGTGATGCCATTCAATTGACTGCCTCTTTGATTCAGGTTCAAAAAAAATGAACCCACGTTTCGTCTCCAGTAACAATTTTTTCCAGAAACTCCTCTCGCTCCAAATTGAAGCGCTGCAAGTGTTCGGAGGCTATTGTTTTTCTTGTTTCTTTGTTTTGGGCGATTAACATTCTTGGTACCCAACGTGAATAAACTTTTGCGTAACCCAGTTGTTGAATAATAATCATCACTACCTTTACTGAGGTAGGTAATGCGACACAATTCACCCGTTGTTACCCGACGATCACCACGAAGGATGACATCGTCTCGCTGAATGTTGCATGGAGTTACTGCAGTCACCGGCCTGCCGCTTCGCTTTTCATCTGCCAATGGTGTTTGCCCTTCATCTTCGTTACAGCGACGAACCCATCGTCTAACAGTGCTGACATCCACCGTTGCATCACCATACATATTTTTTGGCCTTTCGTGAATGCGAATTGGTGCTTCACCTTCCGCAGTCAAAAATTCAATCGCAGAACGCTGTCTAATACGAATGTCGATGTCAGCCATTTTGCAAGAGGATGCAGTGCTGCCACCTGTTGACTTAGGAAGTTACTACTGCAGGGGATTGGAGAAGAAGGTTTGAGGAATTGTGCCAAATTCAAAGTTTTCATTTAACTTATTTATTTAAGGGGAAAAATAGGAGGCATTACTTTTTGACCCACCCTCGTATAATATTTGAATATCTAAAAGGGTAAGTGCTCTACTACGGCCATATATTGCTCGCTGGGAAAAAAATGTCACAGAACGTGTTAATCTCTCCTTAAAGGAATTCTAGATTCGCCTCTAGTACCTAATTCTGAATGCATTTCAATTCACAGATCTCAGATACTATTTTGAATCAAACTTGAAACAAAAATACCATTTTTTGTGTCGGTGACAGAATGACAGAATATACTTCTGTGTACATTTTTTGGACTCTGTTTCTCATCTTTGTTCCTCAAAATTATTAAATGTTAAAACAATCAAGAGAAGGTAGCTATATACTATATATAGCTGTAAAGCATGACGGAAAATTCAAAACCCCTAAATGCACTTGCAAATAGTCTTATATAACTTTCATATTTTTTTGCTTTGAGTTCTACCTCATTTTAAGTACATATTCTATGAAAAATATCTGCTGACATCATATTTAACTATTTAGTTTACAGTGAAAATAAAAATTTTCAGTGAAGTATTCATTAGCTCTACAGGAATGACCCCGCCCTCAGAAAATTCTTTCATCAATGGCGTATTGGATCATTAACGAGTTATAAAACAAATGGCAGAGCTATCGTCAGGTCGCGTAGCAGCTATGATTAGCATGTTGCCTTGATCGGATTCTGTGAGAGACCATCGTGACTTTCTTCCTCTTCCTCCGAAGCTACACTTCGACTGGAGCAAACGTCTTACAAGCACGTGGGTTAACGTGACCACCATGATCTTTCAGCTTAATTTAACTAAAACTCTTGGCAGGGAGTATTGTGACTTTTTGAGTTCGTAGAATTGTCTTGTTTGCAGAAATTTAAAATGTTCTTTATTTCAGTAAAAAGTAACTTTGTACACCCCTTAGAGCAGTGAAATGACGTAAAATACACAAACGCAGTCCTTAAGGTCGTGTGGTTACTCCTGCTACACGTAAACAATCAAAAGTGCGATACAGTTCAAATGTCCACACAGCTGCTTATTCAGTAAACAACTGCACTAGCAACTGACTCCGCTCTAACACTTGCGGGATTTTATACCTCCAGTCGTTTTCTAGAATGTAATCGATCCTTCGATAACGATCCCGTCGCAGTGAGAGAAAGGCGAAACTATCTCTGTCTCTTTCTCTCTCGGCAAGCGTTTAGCGCTGCGCGCAGTTATCTATCTGTGTCCACGCAGAGACTGCTTTGCAGTGGCTCCAACCAACATTGCGATCGGCTACAATATTTTAAACTGAGAGGGATAGCTCAGAGGGTTTCGTCTGCAGCCCGCATTCGGAAGATCCGGGTTTGATTCCAGTGGTCGGCCTACCTGACCCATGGATCTTTTCGGAGACTTTCTCAGGCGAATACTAAGTAGGTTGATTACATCTACCGAATTTCCTGTCACTCCACTTCATCTCTATTATCATTTCACATCATCTCTCATCTGATGGTTTCTTTCAGGGCAAACAGTTCCTCATTCGATAGAATGACCTGGTGGGCCATTTCCTGACCATAGCGGTTGTGCTGGTCTATCGGGGGAGTTTCCAATTGGTCAATTGTTAGGTACCTACCCTCTGCACTGTTGTGACTCCTTGGGTCGGCCACCCTCTGTCTCCTCTCGCCTCAGCCGTTCTCTCAGGAATGCCCCATTTGGGGCATAGGTACAATAGATCAAGTCTGATGGCAGTGCCGAATTGGCACTAAATTATAACAGGTCGTATACCAATGGGGTGGTATATGCAATACGTGTTTGATTACGTGTGCTTGTTAAAATCGAACAAATGTTGTAAAAGACACTGGGACCTCTTTGGAAAACTTGATGTGAAATAATTCTGGTTAATAGTGACTCCTGGTTACCATGTGTGTTGTTATAGTTTTCCCATTAGAAATACTTCCAAATTTACTAAGATTTCTTTCAGTGTATTTTTTATATAATTACGCTCTTCATTACTACATTTCAAAACTGTTACATTAATATCATGCTTATTTATCCCGATATCAATGTTTCAAACCTAAGATTCCCCATGTAATATAGAGTTGTGCCCAGTAACGCAAAATTTATACGTATAGAAAAAAAAAAGATGACCCCATAAATAAAATTTAAGTTCAGATCTGGTGTATAGTGTTCTTATTTGGCTCACTTTAAGGCCCTGCCATCTACAGTGGTACAACTGAAACAACGAATACCGCAGCGCCAGGCGAGAGATTACTCTTGCACAACTTGGCTAATGCCCGATTTTACTAACAGATGTTAAAATCGACGTTAAAACACTAATGTTAAATTTCTTGCATTTCACCAACCTGTTTTCTCAAAATGTTAAAAAATCTTGAAATCATATTTAATTAATAATGTTTTTTATTCACTTGATGAATTTCTAAACTAAGACTACAACTTCAGAATTTATCGTTTGAGTGCTAGTTTCTTATTTTACAATACTTATGACTAAAACCCAGACATTGTATTAGGTGTACAAGACATTATACATTTAGAATAACATCACCTAAGTTTTAGTTTCTTCTAATATCTGTACATGTATATCAGGGGCGGCCGGTGAGGTATTGTATTGATGGCGCCATAAATAAATAAGGGTTGTTAAAATATAAATATGTGCACCAATTACGAACGATTTAGGTAATCTTATCAATAATCCAAACTATTTTATAATATACTGCACCATACAGAGCGTACAGGTAAACGGAAATAGATATTTATTACATTCGTACTCTTGTTACGCACAGGTGTAACGAGTACAGTAACAGTTTGATAATACAGTTCATGGAGAATGTGATACGAAGCGTTCGTGTACGATTTCGTGATAGAGAGACAGTTATTGTTATTGCTTTAGCCATAAATTTCCTCGCACTGAAATCAAACGAAACAAACTCGAGAAATCTTTGTCTCACACTCACAAACACATACGAGCGAGCACACACGCACGCACGCACACACAAGACGCAATTTTTCACTGCAAAATGAGTAATCTGAATTTTTAAAAATGGTTTAATGAAATTACTAACTTTTAGAAATTAAAAGCATTGTACTCACCGAAAGCAGCAACTCCATGACTTTATGAAGACAGCTTCAAACGAATTAGTAGGAACGGTATTGAAAATCCATTCGTCGCTCCTTCTTGTTGGCACATAAATCTATCACCTTTGAATTGAAATTGTCAATTTTGCACACGAACAGCTTTTCACAGGACAGCATTTCTAAGGCACTCAATCGCTCTTCTTTCATTGTGTTTCGTAAAAAAGTTTTAATCCTCTTGAACATTGAAAAGCACCGCTCAGTTTCTGATGTCGAGATAGACATAGTGATTAACAGTTTCAAAACTTTAACAGTCTCTTCAAAAGTAGCACAGAGTTCATCCTCTAGAATCAGCAAAAGAAACGGAACCGCACCGGAAACTGCTCTCAACTCAGGCCTAGCATAGAACACTTGAAGCTCTCCCTTCAACTTTCTTTCCTCCAGAAATGTATATGTTTCCGTAATTTCAAGATATTTGTCTGGGAAATGTTACATAATTGTCAAACTGACTTACATCAAATAAGTTGGTTGCAATTAGGTGCCCAGTGAACTGAAAACGTGATTTTATTTCACAAAATATGGCATCACACACCTC